>PVLA01005625.1:90251-141759 GCA_004027455.1 Hydrochoerus hydrochaeris
GGCGGGAAGGTGACGGGTGCAAGAACGCTCAGAGCACCCTCAGTTACCAACACGGTTGGAGGGACAGAGGAGCAAGAAAAATTACTCTAATTAAAAGCTCGGGGAAGCAGAAGCAGCCTCTGCCTTGCATGTTTCTGGCCACTAATAATTGTAAAAACTGCCTCTAGTCTATTGCTGAACCCCCTGCAAACCCCCTGAAAGGGAATTTTCTTTTTTTAAAGAAAGGAAACTACAGTTGTTAATTCTCAAGGATTTCGTAGCAGCTGTGCATTGCTGGATGGAAGTTGGTTCCTCCGGTCAGCAGTCAGCCTCCACCACTCTCCCCGTGTGCTTCCTGGGGCTGGGGCATGGGACACACACGCACACAGACACACGCGTACAGACACGTACACACGTGCGCGCACACACACACACACACGCGCGCACAGGCACCTCGCTCCTTGGCCTGGAGCTCTGTAATTCCCCCTGGACCCTAATGAGGGTTCCAGAACAAGTGCCAAACGAGGATAACCCAAATATTATTCTACATTCTTTTTTCAGACACTTAAGCAAAATAACTTTCATTTTTTGAAGTTTATATAACTTCGCTTTATGAATATAATCAAGCTCCGATTTTACATACGCTCGAGGTTGGTCTCTGGATTTTCTTAGACAAATAACTACCCGTCCCCCATCGTCTCCCCTTGGCTAACGTAGTCGCAGGGTTTGTTTTCCGATGCGCACATCGATTCTTTTCGTAATGACAGGCGGGGGATTCTCATCGCAAGAAGGCGCGGGCGCTTCCACAGTGTCCCGCGTTGGCCGGGCAGCGCTGTGGAGGGGCCAGCTGCAGCCCAGGCCACTCGCGGGCACTCATGTGCAGCCCTCTACCCTTTTGACAAGGCATTCAGAAGATTTTCAAAAATAGACAGCAACTTACATTTGCAAACAAAAATTACCATTACACCCACTATCACAATTCACCTATTTTTAAAGATTTTTTTTTTTAGTGAATCTTATTTCTCTTCACTAAAAACAAAATCAAGTGTCCTCAGAGCCTAAAACCTGGCTTGCTGTTGTGTTCCCAGCACAGACCACATCACTGTGTGTGCGTGTGTGCGTGTGTGCCAAACTATTTACATTTTGTAACTTAATTTCCCACTCAATAGAGTTGAAAGATCTGGACATTATAAAGGCAAACTCATTTTCCGCTGGAATGAAATGAGAAAATGAAAAATTGAAAAATTCATTTTATTAGGTAAATTCAGTAGGGACCGGTCGCTAGCCCCTGAAATAAGCCAGGCCGCTGTGTTTACTTTCTCCATCTTTCGGAGCCTTATTGATGAGAAGGGCAGCCCCTCCCCATCTGATGTTTGTGTAGAAACTCTAGAGTCTGCTTCCCCAGAGCTGAGGCCGGCACGGCGGCTGGAGAGCGCGGAGCCCCCTAAAGCCTGCCAGGAGCCCAAGAAGGGGTGCAGGGCCAGGAGGGGGCAGAGGGTCGGGGCCCTGGGAGAGGCCAGGCACTCACAGTTCCGAGTCCGTGTTGTCTTCTGGTCCTGACTCCAAAGGGAATGTGGCTGTTTTGTGTAGAACCAGCACAAATATCCAGGAAGTTGGCAAAGTCACTAACTAAACAGTCAGTGGTGGAAGCACCACAAATAAAACACTGAATGCGAGGCTTCCCATAACAGGAAGGAAGGCGCTGGAAGGCGGGAGGGCAGCCCATAGCCGGACTCCTGCGACCCGCGCAGGGCTGACCGGGCTGCAGCTCACGGACCCACTGTGCTGGGTCGGGCTGACTGAGATCCGGAATCCACTGCCGTCCGGCTGAACCAGGTTTCCCTACAGAAACACACCCATGGCTCGGCGGCCCCCTCCCCAGCAGGGCCTTCGGCGACAGGAAACCTTAACCATTTTAAGCGCTTTTTATTTGCATTCGTCCTGCCGCCACCGAGGGAGTGGGGAGAAATGTGCTTTTAATGATCCCGCCTGAAATGAAGATGGATGTGAGCTCCGATGAGGTGTCCCTGTGAGCCTCGGTGGCATCTGCGCCCCGAGGGAGCCCTGGGACAAGAATGACTCTGCTCTGAGTTCCCACAGAAGGGAAAAAGGAAAAAAAAACCCAAGTCTGCCTGGGGTAGTGGAGCTCCATTTCAAATTCTCTGCACTGCTGGTCACTTTTTGGCTGGTTCATCTTAAGGCAAATGCCAGGGTTTATGATGTGGAGGGGAAAAAGAAAAGAAAAAGAGAAGAGAAGAGATTTCCCCCCAAATTAACTACACCCTGAAACACAGTGTTGTCCTTCAAAACCTCATCGTGGATTTCTCAAGTCCTCTCTCTGATCAAAAGCAGCGGGGACCTACATTCCTCCTGGTTCTGTTCCCTCTGCTTGGACCAACACGGGTTAGTTTAAACAAACAGACGGTCAGAACGAAGGGCTGAGCAGCTCGGGGTGACCAGACTCCTGGGTGGGGGCAACGGCCGTCAGGGGAATCCTTAGAGTGAGGAGAGAAAAGCTCCAAAATTGGGGAGAAGCTAAGACAGTCGCCAGCCCAGGGTGACGAACACAGAAAGCCCGCTGTTCGCCGCTTCCCTGTTGAAATTCTTCTGCCGGAAAGATAAATGGCCTACTTCATTCGAGAGTGTCAAAAAGAGAAAACAAAACAAAACCAAAGCCCTTCAAAGTATATTTGCAGACTATAATCTCCTGTGCACCAGGCCGGGGGCCCGGAGGGAGAGGCGGCTCCCGGGGGAGACAGCAAGAACTTGGATCCAGCACCCAGAGGTCTGGGCTGCAGGGCGCCGGCCCGGGTGAAGCCCTCGGAGTGTGGGGCAGGCCGCCCCTCCAACCCCGGGCCAAGCCCTGTGCCTCACTCCACGCTGCTGCCACGGGCCACAAAGGACATCCAGGGTGACAATGCCGGGTGCCCCAGGAGAGCTAGGAGAGAGTCGGTGCCAGCCAGGAAGAGTCAGAAGACACACAAGCCCGGGCACAGTGGCGCACACCTGGAGTCTCAGCACTTGGGAGGCTGTGGCAGGAGGACCATAAGCTCCAGCTTAGCCTGTGGCAAAGACCCTGCAGCAGGAAAGAACAAGACACATGGCTGCCGGAACCCACGGCCCACCTCCACAGTGGCTTTTTGTTTGAAGGAAAGTGACAGTGTCACCAGGCCGCACATGGGTCATTGCCCTTGAACCCAGAGACCATTGCAGGGACTGCAGGAGAGACAGCCTTGCTCCCCCACGGTTGGGACACCTCGTCCCTCATCCCCGGGGATCCCACAGCCTCCCTGAGCCCCGCCAGTCACTGGGGCAGGGCCTCTCCCTGTGGCGGGGCCTGGTGGATAACAACTGGAGAAAGGTGCCGGGGAACGGTCTGGTTTCCCTGCCCGAGGCGGCAGGAAGCTCCGTGCTGGGGAGTAATTTCTCAGCGCTCATCTGTGCCCCACAAGAGGCCAGTTCACACCAGGCCAGGACAGAGAAGAACCCTAAGACACTAATGACAAATAGGACCCAACCAGGCTGTCATGTGGAGCAACTGGGGAGGCCTCTGGTGGCAGTGGGGGGGGGACCCACAGTCCAGCCACCGCCCTACCCCTCCCTGGGCAGCCTCCCGCAGCGGCCTCTCCAGTTCCCTGACCCCTGGCCGGGGCACGGCCTGGCATCTTTGTCATAAGGGATCTACACGCAGCCCCCAGCCAGGCATGAGCGGACCGGCAGCTGGTGGAGGCAGAGGATCTGAAGACCAGCAGGAGGACAGCAGGGAGGAGGCAGAGACAGGCGCTGCCCTGAGGCAGCTGACGGTTCCTCTCCCCACTCATTGAGCTCTCTGAAGTTCTGGAAAATAAACCAGAGGCGGCATAAATGTGTATGCAAAGCAGGGAGAGACTGCACCCCACAGGAGGGCACGCACGCACACGCGCGCGTATGTTTTATGTTAGATTTATTTATGTTAAACACCAGGCTACGTCTGGGACTCCAGGTGGCTTTTCAGTCTTTTGTCCCCGACACCAGAGGTATCCCTCTGAATGTGAACCAGGAGTTTCCATGGCCCCGGCCAAGCCCAACGTGACAGTACGCACTTGCATCCCGCCAATGCATGGTGACCAGGCTCAGGGTGGCAGGGGACGGGCCAGCTGCAGGGAGCCACAGCCACGCTGCGCCTCCTACAAATCCTGGGAGGTGACAGGAGACCCGGCAGGAGGAGCCGGGAAACCGTCACACGGAGGAGCCGGCACCGTCGCAGCCCTTTCTGCCAGGGACAGGCCAGATCCCGGGGCTCCTGTTAGGCACTTGATGAACAGGACTCGGGGCCCACTGCCCTCCCAGGGCAGCCAGATGCTTGAAAACAGAGGTTTATGAACCTAATAAAGCAGAGGAGGGGAACCTCAGGAAAACTGCAGCTAGGGGAGCTATAGCTGTAGCTCGTCAGTGCGAGCGAGTGGGCGAGGTTCACAGACTCTGAGATACTTAGAAAGCTCCCCAAGAGACCTGGGGCACTCACACGCCCGGGCCCACGGCCGGGTGAGTGCCACCTCTGAAGAAATCTCACAAGGGTCCTCACTGCTGTCCCCTCTTAGGGACGTGCCATGCACCGGGGCTTTTGCATCGTGCTGGACTCCAAGCACACATGAGGAGGAGAGTTTAGGAGATGGCCGGAGCTGGAGGAGGCCGCGTCTCTGCTGGGGACAGGAAAGGGACAGTGTCACAGCCTGGAACCTCCTATGGCTCCGCCTCACAGCAAATGAGGGCAAACCGATCGATCAGAGCACAGAACTCAAGAGCAGGCAGACCCGACAGGGCTGCGACCACATCAGTACCAGCCGGGCCTCCGCTTCGGAACCCGCTGGGCCTCAGGCATCTGCCGCTGTCCCGGAGGCTGCGAGCTCTGGGTCTTGCAGTTTGTTTTCTCTGTAGCCCTGGAGCAAAGGCTGCTAGGCCATGGTCACAGGGAGCTGCAGGCCTTCTGGTCATGGCAGCTGCCCCTGCCTCTCGGTCCACCACCAAGATAAAAGTCCAGCCCCCCCTCCAAGGCCGCGCTGGCCACGCCTTTCCAAGTAAGAGCCCCGGGTTGCACCTTCCGTGCTGGCGCACCCCACTGTGATTCCTCCCGCTTCCTTGCTGAGCCGGCCCCATCCGGTTGTGGTGGCCCTGACAACCGCTCACTCCCGCCCTCCCAAGGGCAGAGGCGACCAGGAGGTCCCCGAGTGTGCAGCCTTTAGCTGCCCAACTCCTCCGTCCCTTGTGCAGCCCTGAAAGTCAGTACAGCCCATTTTTTTTAAAAAGTTGCCTTAAAATTCCATTGCTCGGGGAAGTTTGGGGGGGAGTGGGGGGGTGCAGTGTACCCTGTGGACGACATCTGTCAACTACACCGGCAGAAAGGCCCCACGCTGACAGCAAAGTCAGCCGGGGGTGAAGCACAGGCTCTGATTCGGCAGACTGTGACAAATGTCCCACACTCACACGGGTCGCTGATGGCAGTAAGCCTGCGAGGCAGGGACACAGCTCTGTCTATTCTGGTTTTCTGTGACTCTGAAACTGCTCTAAAAATTCATCTCGCAATAAAAAGCTCCCTAGTGCGGCAAGTGGTGGTGCATTCCTATAATCCCAGCACCTGGGGAGGCTGAGGCAGGAGGATCACTGTGAGTTGAGGCCAGCCTGGGCTACACAGTGAGAGCTCAAGGCCAGCCTGAACTGCACAGTGAGACACTGTCTCAAAAAGACAAAAAACAACAACAACAACAACAAAACACCTTAGTGGAGTGGTACAAGGTTTTCCTTTGCATATTTTCCACCTGGTTGGTATTTCCTGGGAAAGGATTTGTGGAAAGGATTTTTAGAAAGCAGAGCTCACATCTGAATGGAACAGGCTTGAGATGTGTGGCTGTTTCTTGCTACAGCCCCATCCATGGTGGCCATTTGGCAGGGACCCGCCCAGGGGACAATGTGCAAGACCAGCCACAGCATGGAGAGGTTGTGTGACGCTTTTGCTGTGGCCACAGCCGTAAAAGCTGCCGTCCTTGAGCAGCATTCCCACGCATTTTGCCCTGCTGATGCCCCACGAACCTGTGTGCAGTCACGAGACGACTCACCTTGGAATGAAACTTTTCTATTTTTCCCGCATCTTGCTTGGTCCAACCAGCCTGTCACCACGATTAGAGGGTCACACTCCCACTCTCTGAGGCCACCACCCCACTGTGAGCCAGATAGACAGAGACAATTGGAGATACAGAAGCCAAGAGATGACAGAGGAGATGACAGAGGCGGAGACTGGGGGAGGCTGCTATTTTCCGTGTGGCTGAGGTGGCACCATCAGGTGGACAGTGGGAGGACACAGACCATCCCGGGCCCCGGGATGTGTGGCCGAGGTCTGGGTGTGGCGAGCATGGGAGACCCTGCCGCTGAACAGTTGACCCGGGTTCCCTCTGACACCACGCTGGCTCAGAGTAGGGGATCTGGGGACCCCAGGACAGAGGGAGCCTTGGGCAGCTGGCGCTCATGCAGCACCTCCAGGGAAGGGCCAAGCTGCTCCCAGCTGCCCGGGATGGGAGCCTGGAGACCACCACCTGCTCTTTGCAGAGCCTCAGCCTGGCTGGGCCTGCGTGGAACCGCGCTGGTTGTCAGCCGCATCCCAAGAGGCAAAGCCGGCACACAGAGCCTGCTGCAAGGAGGAGGGGTGGGCACCGCAGACAGCATGAGGCCACTGGCCAGCTCCAGGACGCGGGCTGGGGACGACAGGGCCTGGGCCGTGGCACCCCCCTCACGCCCTGCTGTGGTTGCTTTCTGGACAGAGCCACAGACCTGCCTACAGCGCCCCTGGCTGGGCAGCCTTGAGAGTGGCACTTGGCTAGCTCCTGCCATCAACCACGGCTGCTGACCACACCCTCCCGACGCTGCCCTGGAGGGGGCACCGTCAGAACCCACACTCAGATCCTCAAGCCAAGGCAAGGCAGCTAGGGATTCACCAAGCTGCACGGCCCATAGCAGCTGAGCTGGGGTTTGAACCCACACCCGGCCCTAGGCTGTCGCTGCCTGCTCAGCCCTGGGCCACCTGGTGGATGCCTCCCGCTCAGGCTGCCAATGGAAATCTGGGGCTGCAGGAGACAAACTCCCCTCCAATCAGGGCTTCCCCAAAACCATCAGGACACAGAGCCCAGGAAGCCGGAAGTGCTGGAGACTTCCGGGGGGGTGGGGGGGTGGCGAGCAGGCCCAAGTCACAGGCGGCCAGTGGCGGTTCTGCTTGTCAGCGCATCTTGAGCCCACAGAGCCTTTGCTCTCAGGTCCACAAGACGGCAACCCTGTGCCTCCCACAGGGGCCCGGGGCCCTGCAGATCCCACTCCCCAAGTCCTCTTTGCACCTCCCCGGCTGCAAGCTCAGTGCCAGCCCAGGTCGGCCAGTCAGCCCTGCTGCAGGGAACCGGCCCTTGGAGCATCGCCACCGAGTCAGCTCCTCATTCTTCCTATGCTGCGAAGTCTAGATGCCTGAGACGCCACTGCCTCAGCTAGCGGCCTGAGAGTGAGGAGGGACATCTGTGCACGGCAGGCCTGGTGAGGTCAGGCCACTAGAACCTTCCTTCAGGACCCTGAGTGGCAGCTTCTGGGCTGGGGAAGCTTGTTAGACCCAGAAGCTACAAATTCCATTTTTCAACTCTTAAAAAAGCTGCTGGTTCTGAAGATTGGAAGGCAAAGACACTGGACTCAAAGTTTATAAACGGGGCGTGGTGGTGCAGACCTGGCATCTAGCACTTGGGAGGCTGAGGCAGGAGGACTGGCTCAAGTTCGAGGCCAGCCTGGGCTACCTCGTGTCTCTCCACCCCATCCCCAAAATAGAAGAAAGACTGCAAAGTTGCAATAACTAGAAGCAGGGAGACAAACAGAAGTCAGAAACAGCCTTGGGTGACACCACGCGACCCATCAAACCAGTGCGGCATTTAGAAAGCTCCCGAAGAGCCAGGACCGCAGGAACACTGAGGAACATACAGCTCTTACCTTCGAATGAGAAAGCCCTGCAAAGAATAAGCAAAGGGGAGGTGAGAAAAGCAGACGCCGTCCTTCCCGACGCACGATTGGAAAGCTGTCTCTGGCAAAAAGTCAGAAAGCAGAATGAAAATGCAAATCAATGGCTGAGAAAAGTAACCGCAACGTAGGTGCCAAACAAAGCAGTGTCCTCACCATGTGCAGACGCTCATGGGGCCGGGGAAATGTGCGCCCAGGAAGTCCCTCCCCAGCGCCAGCCTGGCTGGCAGTCAAGGGGCAGAAACCATGCAGTGATCAGATTCTCCCTCCGGAAGAGCAGCAGTTTTTAAAAGCCATTTCGTGTCAACAAAGGTGCTTCCCACTCACCAGCCTTCCTGGTGAGCAGCACCACACACTTTATCCCCTTTCTAAGTTATCCTGGGGAAGTAAGGCAAGAACGAGGGTCCTTAACAAGCAATCTGTGTAGCTATGAAAACAGAAGCAACTTAAATGCAGGAGTTATGTGATGAAATTGGAATAAATCTACACAGTAGAATATTGTGCCAATGTTCAAATCACTTATTTAAAGACTATTTAAAGATCAACAAATATTCACAACCTAGCTGGCAAAAAAAAAAAAAAAGGTTAGAAAAGGAGACATAGAAGCCAGGCGCGGTGGCGCACGCCTGTCACCCAGCACTTGGGAGGCTGAGGCAGGAGGATCATTTCACGTTCCAGACCAGCCTGGGCTGCAAAGTGAGCTCAAGGCCAGCCCGAACTGCACAGCAAGACCCTGTCTCAAAAGACAACAAGAACAAAAAAAGGACACAAAGTCCTGATTTTATAAAATATATAGAAACAAAATACTGGAGGTATGACCAAAATGATAGCAGTATCTGTGAGGCGTGACTTTAGCTCATTTTAGTTCAGTTTACACTTGTGTGTTTGTAAACGCTCTACGGTAACCATATAATAATTTTATATATGAATCTGTAATTTAAAACATGTATACCATTTGCTTTATTAATTCTTCTGGGACTTATGTATATGAGCAACTGAAAATTAATACCTTCATTAAATTATCAATATATTAAAAATAGTATTTATAAATACTATTAATAATTACTAACCAATATTAGCCAGAATTATTAATAAATATTCACCAGTCAGCAATTTTTCTAGGAAATAATGTACAGTAGTGTTAATAAATACTTCTTTAAATTAAAGCAAATATATTACAAATATTTGTAAATATTTTTAGTCAATATGAAAGATTTGTGCATAAAATACATGCATTTTATTACTACCTATAATACAAATTCAAAGTGGGCCTGGCAGAAGTGACCCCATAGAAGTTTCTTTTTGTGGCTGCTGTTCAGTGTTTTGAGGCAGGGTCTCACCATGTCATGCAGGCTGGTCTTGAGGTGACAGCGACCCTCCTGCCTCAGCTTCCCGAGTGTGGGGATTACAGGTGTGCAGAAAGTCACGTGGTGGCCCAGCGCTTGCACACACTCTGGCAGGAGACTCACTGCCCCTCCGTCTGTTTAGGAGAAAAGATCACCGATAACCCTTTTGATTCATAATGTTTAATGTTTCAACTACTTCAAAAAATAAACAGAGGAAACCTGGAGAAGATGAAGAAATAGAAACAAGAGGAAAGCGAAGCACCTCCCCTCCTGGACCCACTGACCACCGTCACGGTTCGGACGGAGCCGCCCGAGGATTCAGCAGAGCGAGGGGCAGCTCCCACCCGCTGGGTTGTAACTGAGAACGTGACCGGGGCATATCTGCAAACCCAGGTGGCTGAGGGTTGTGTCTAGAGTTGCATCTGAGCCGTTCCAATGGGGGCTCCGCCAGAACATTCCAAGGGCATTCCAAAGAGCCTCGCCGCCGCCAAATGCACTGCTGTTTGCTGGGCGTAGGTCCTGTGGCATCCCAGCGAGATTCCGCTTGGTCCACTCGTGTTGTCCACGTGGAGCCTCCGGCACACAGAGTGCTCTCCCAGCCCCGCCTTGACCCGGAAGGGCTCCACGCGGACTTCAGGAGGATTCTACCCCTGGCCCGCAGCCCTAAAACCTGGCGAGGTGCTGTGGGTGTGGAAGCGGGCCAGGGGGAGGTCCACTCCAGGGCCTGAGCCACTTCCTCTCCACATCAATGCAAATGGCCCTTGGTCTCTAGCTCTGGCCTCTTTTAATGTGGATAAAGGAGAAACTCTGGCCTCCGGGAAGGAGCAGGTGGTCCTTTCTAGGCCCTAGAAGCCATGGTGAAGCTTTCAGACTCACCATAGATGTGCCAGGCCGCGGCGCATAGAGGCCAGGCACCCATGCGTGGTCAGCCATGGTGACTGGAAGGAAAACCTCTTCCTGCGCCAGCTCCTGCAGGGGGAGCTCTTCTGGGCAGCTGGGGCAAGCACACTGACCTCAGCTGTGACCTTCCTGTGACTTCAGTGTTTCTGATCTGCCCAGCTGGGTGAGGGCGCCTGTGGCCAACATAGAACAACTCACAGAGGCTGCAACCAGCACCAGAGACTCAAGCTCCCTGGCGCATCTCCTCTAGCTCTGGGAAAAGAAGGGTGCCAGTCTCCCCGCCACTTCTACCACCTCCCTGGCTTTAGCTACCAGGCAGGTACAGCTGGAAGCCAGCTGAGGGATCCTCTCAAAATGCCTTTCTCCAAGTAATCATGACTAGATTCTTTCCTGAGACAACTGCCCTTCCAGGATGAGGGAAGAACTTAACACTGCTCCCTAAATGTGACATTCGATTGGCCACAGGATGAGTCAATCACAGCATCACCATGCCCACAGGCCCCTGGTCATGCCCACCTCTACCATGCCTACCCCAAGCCATTCCTGACTGGGCAACTTCGGGGCCCTAAACAGAGGGTGCCGGTTCATAGCAAGCACCCCTTGGGGTATTGGGGGGGTAGAAAAGAGAAGCAGCCAGGTGGCGGCAGGAGGAAGGAGAGAAAGTTAAAAGGCAAACATTGAGGGGCTGTGCAGGGACACAGGAGCCAGAGGTGGAGAGGATGGGGTGCAGCTACGCAGGGCTGAGAGCGGGGAGTCATCCCCGCACCTTCTGCTCGCTTGTACTGGTACCTGGCTCCTTCTCCAGCAGCTCCAAATCCCAGCTGTGCTCCGGAGGGAGCAGGAGGGCCCACGGCACTGCACAGGGCCTCTGTGTCCAGGCCCAGGCTCAGGAGGAGCCACAGGACAGTGACAGCTGTCACAATAAGCCATGCCAGACAGCCTCCGTGCATACTCATACATCCCCGGGCACTCGTCCCATCCCTGACGCCTGCGTTTTCTGATGTAGGAGAGTGGCACATGAGGACTCCTGTCCAGGTCTTATGGTCCCTGGGACCTTCTTTACCCTCTGACAGTGGGGCAACTCTGCAGGATGGGGCAGGCTGGCCTCAGCTCAGGCCTGTGTGCCACCCGCTCAAGGTTAGACCTGGGCCGCAATTCCCAGCAGGAGTGCCCCACAATGAGGGGTTCCCTTCTTCGGGCACATCATCAGGCACAGGTGGCTCACTGGGGTGCTGGGGGCCCCCACCGTAACTGCCTGCTCTTTCCCTCGAAGCCCTTCATTCATCTGCGGGACCGATGGCTGGAGGAGCACACAGCCTGTCCCCAAAGCACTCACCATGATTTCAGCCATTCCTGGTGGCATGGACCTGGTGATATCCCTAACACATTCATTGCTTGTCAAACTAAATAAGAAAATCCATAGTCCTGCCATGAGGCACCACTAGCATCCTTGCTCCTAAAAAAGAGACAAACGCCATGAAACACAGCATCTACCACTGTCACTGTGTGATGCCAGCTGAGGCCTGCTCTCTATGAAGGAGGAGGGACCACCGCATCCAGGAGCCCCCGGCAGAGGCCTTTCCATGTCACTTCTGGGGCCTGAGCCCTGGGGTTGGGTGCCATGTGCCACCGCATGGTAATGAGAGGACACTGTCCTGGGACTGTCCCGGGACACCCCTAACGCCCGTCCCCATCAGTGGGGGTGCCTGGGGTAGGACACCAGCCGTGATTGGGAGGAGGGGCTGAGGACTGAAGCCAGGGCTCTGAGAGGGCGGGGCGGGACCCCCCCCCGGGACCCCCCCAGCTCCTACCCGCCCCGCTCTAAGCCGCCCATCCTGCTTTTCCCTCAGGTTCCTTCACCTCCCGACCCCCTTCGCCTTCCCGGGGTGCTGCCGGAGCAGCCCATCTCCCGCCGCCTCGGGCCAGGCCGAAATCTCATCCCCGCCACCCGCACTGCACAAGCAAACAGCGGACCAGGTGTGCTCCAGCTGGGTGAAAACTGATTTGATTCCCCTTTCATTCTCCCTGTGTCGCCCTGTTCAGGGCAGCGGAGGCCTGTAATTTGTGTTCTATCTTGGGTAGAGTTACGGTGGATACGGTGTCTCAACGTGAGAAGTTTAGAAATTTAACAAGAGACTCGGTAGGGAGCCAGGGTCCTGACTTTGTAAGTATCTTTATTGTGAGCGCAGAGATTTTGTGAGTGCCACACCCGCCGTAGGGGGAAGGCCTGGATCCGGTATGAGGGAGGGAAGAGTCGTCCCCGCCTTTGCTCTGGCTGCTTTTGCTGGCTGCTGCCTTGGACGGTCGCCCCGTGCCCCCCGGCTTTGGAGCCAACAGATGATTATGGAGCTAAATAAACCTTCCCTTCCTTCATTTGGGGTGTCAGATGTTTTGTCCCAGGAACAGGAGAAAAGTAACCAAGACAGGTGGCTTCGAGCTTGGAAGACACACTGACCCCCCCAGCCTGGGAAGTGAGGATTCCTCTGCAGTGTGCTGAGAGACCCCCACACAGGTCCGAGTGGGCGCAGGTGGGCAGGCCCTGGGTCCTGGCCCTGCAGGAGACGGGAAGCACAGAGGACCCTCTCAGAGGGCGAACCCGGGGGTGTGATGACGTCAGAAACGGGTCAGCGACTGCCGCACCCACCCACGCTTCCCCTCCTCGCTCACGCCCCGTGTAGCTAAGGACACAAGATCCCCAGGAGTCTGAGAGACTCCCCCGAGTGAGACACAGGCTCCCACCACAGAGTGTCCTTCACCAAAAGCTGCAGCAGGCAGGGCCCGAAGGCTGGCGCCGGGCCTCTACCTCACACAAGGCCTGGAGAGGGATGGGCCCTGGGGCCTTTGAAACCTTCTGTGATGTCAACTCGGCCAGAATCACTCTCTCACATCTCAGAAGTGGAGTCAAAGTCCATCTCCTTTTCCTTCAGGCCATGGTACTCTGTTCCAGCCTCACAAAACAAACAGAAATCGATCAGATGGAAATTGCGTGGTGATTCATTCATTCATTCCACAGATCTTGGAGAGACAGAAATGCACTTGGAAATAACTCTGGGGAACTCGCGGCACTGTGACCCCCTTGGACAGCAGAGGTGGCGCTGGTCAGCGCAGCAGCTGTTATAACCAACTCCAGTTCCTCCAATGGGGAGATGACGGATACAAAAAGGAATTAAAACTTAGGCACAATTACTGGGAAACCTTAAAAACAAGTCTTCTGTTGACAAAATCGAATGTGGGCTGCCAGCTTTGGACTATTAGCACTAATACAAAGGGACAGGTCATGGCAGACTCCTGGTCATTCAAGAACCACGTTTGGCCTTGGGATTCAACTCAGATGAAAATAATCAAGCAAGCACACTGGCAACCAATGCCGTTTTTCTTCTGTTTTCCTTTTGGCTTTGAGTGAAATGCAGATTAGCAAGCGCACAGGCTTTAAACCTCTTCCTGTTTTCTTCCATTAATGCCTTGTGGGGCATAGGTGCCTGTCCCCCGCGGCCTTCCACTCCTATTAAAACAGAGTCCCTTTCCTCTGTGCTCTCCCAGAATGTCTGCCACCCTCACAAAGGTGTCCCACAGCCCCTGGAACAAGAGGGCCTAGTGCTGCTCCAGGCGGTGGCTTTAGGAGCACACAGAATGCAAGAGGTACGGGTCAGGGAGGCGTCCACCCAGACCTCAGGCGGAGGCCGGGAGGCCAGGCAGTGGGCCCCAGAGAGGGCCGTGTGTGAATCTGTGAGTGTGAAGCCAAAGGCGCAGTAGAGAACCCAGGAAGTCGGAGAAACAGTAACAGAGACCCTCCGAGGAAGCTGCAAGGAGTGAGCAGGGTGAGCTCAAGAGAAGAGCTGTGAGAGCCGCAGCCGCCGGCAGTGCCCGCCAGTGGGCCGGCCAGGCCTGCAGGGCGCACGTTGCACCACGGTGGCCTGAGAGCTGGGCACCGAGCTACAGGATTCAATGTTCGTTGTGCTGGTTTTGGTCTCGCTTTGGTCCAAATTCTTTCTGTTTGCCTATTCCCCCCTCCCCCGCTGGGGTGGGAACGGTTTACGCACCACCGCGTGTCAGCAGTGTTTAACATTCTTTTCACTTTTCCAGGGGCTCCAGCTCAGGGCTTGCCGTAAGCCGCAGAGGAGACTTTGGATTTAGACCTTTCAGCAACCACAAAGCTGTCAGGACTTTAGCAACTCTTAAGACATGGGTTGAATGCATTTGACATAAAGGGACAGGTGTCAGTCTCTTGGGGCTGGAGTTTATACCCAGGCATCCCCCAAGAAGTCCACAGCTCACTGATGAAACTCTGGGAAGGGGATGGACTTGGGGTGCAGTGCAGCCGACTTGTTGTTAGGATGTGGGGCCAGGTTGGGAGTGATGGGTCACTGGGGATGTGACCCGGAAGTGCATATCTTCCTCCCTGGCTCCCGTCTTCACTCTCTGCTTCCTGTCACCATGAGGTGGGCAGCTGTCCTCCATGCTGCGCCTGCCTTGGGATCAGCCAACCATGGACTAAACCCATGAGCCAAAGTAAACCCTCTGTCTCTTAATCTGCGTTTCTCTAATGGTCTTGAATTTTGAGCAGATTTTCCTGCACTTATTTCTATTTCTCTTTGGTAAAGATGTATTCAAATCTTTTGCCCACTTTTTCTCTTTTAGAGACCATAAAATTTGCCATTTTTAAGTGTGTAATTCAGTCACTTTGTTATTTTCACACAGTTGTACAACCACTACCACCACCATCGGATTTCAGCACATTTTGGTCACTGTGGAAAGGAACCCCACACACATCAACAGTTGCTCCCTGCCCTCCCCTGCCCAGCCCACCCCTGCCAGCCACTGTGGAAGACGGCATGGATGGCTCTGCTTGGATACAGAACAGTTGCCTCCTCGTTAGCCAGACCCGGCCCTGTCTCCATGCACTGATGTGTGCAGAGCTGCCTAAGCCATTTCCGCCTCCCTTCAATGCGCCCTGAGCAATGGAAGTAGGGCTGGAGTGCGGATGTGTAACTTTTGAAGCCAAGCGACCGTCTTGTTTCCCGTCCCAGTGTGTCCCTCTAAATGGCTGAGCCCAGTGGGATGGCAGAGCCATTGCTCCAGGACAGTCAACTGGGTTCAAGCCTCAAGATAAGAGGCTATGACTTCCCAGGGCAGAAAAAGTTTGCTCATCAGAACTGAAGAACCAGCGCCCTAAACATTAAACGCTCCCTCAGTTGTGCTATGCAGATTGGGCCTTCTGCAAACCGCAGAGGTGCTTTCTGCCCCCGCCCCCGGCCAGCTCCCTCTCCGTGCTCAGGTAATTCCGTCAGTCACACACCCTGGAACAACTCCCATGTTCACAATTAATACATTCTGAGCAAGACCCCGGGTCAAGTGCTTTGTTCTGTGAACTTTCATCCCAACCAGGCTCGGGACCCCTTGGCCGTCCGTAACCGTGAATATCTTAGTGTCTTTCTGCTCACATGGAACGAGCGCACTGGAGGTGGTAGACTGGAATTAACTCACCAGAATTCCGGTGACATTTCCACAGGATTGCAAACATAAACTCTCCCGACCCCGAGGAAGATGGGCAGTGACCTCAGCAGGCACCATCCACCTCCTAGGAGCGCAGGACATTTTGTGTAAGATCTGAACACATACAGCTACGCCTGCCTGGTACTCCCAGGGAGAGCGCGATACTCCCAGGATGCATCCATGTCGCGGCACCAGAGGTGGCTGACCATTTCCACGGCAGTGCAATCTTCCTTCCTGCGGAAGTCTCAAGTGCTGCATAGCCACGGACGCGCTGATGGGCGCTGGGCATTACCGCTTCTCAGGCACTACAAACAATGCTTCTAAGAACTTTGGTGTATCAGGCTACGTGTGGCCGCGCGTTTCGGGCTCTCTTGGGCACACACCCAGGAGCAGCTGACGTGGCCATGCTGTGCCTCAGCCATTGAGCAATGGCCATGGTTTCCCAGCATGCCTGTGGCATTTTATTACCCACCCCCCAAAGCGTGTGAGGCCCCCCCCTTCCCACCAAGCCAAAGCTGGCCCGCCGCAAGGGTGACTGGGACGCTGGCCCTTGAGGGCTTGATTCACATTGCTGTAATCACTGATCATGAGCAGGGTTTCACATTCTTCTACGCCATCTGCGTGTCTGCTTTGAAGAGAAGTCTTTTCAGGTCCTTTACCCCTGTTTAATTGGATTATTTGTCTCCATATTGTCTTTATATTTATCCTCACATGTTTGCTGAATACATCTGTGTACATCCAGTATACCAGACCCTTAGGACTCTCTTTCACTCTGTGAATTCCTATCAGCCCTTGATCATGTCCTTTGAAGACCAACTACTTTAAAATTTTGATTAAGGATGACTTATCAGCTTTGAGGGGTTGTTTATGCTGTTTGTATCACATTTCAAGTACAATAGCAAATCCAAGGCTGCAGGGACTTTCAGCTGTGCTTTGCTAGTAGCTTTACGGTTTCAGCCCTTGAATGTAGGTCTTCAGTCCATCTGAGTTAGCGTGGCATGAGGCAGAGGGTCCAGCTTTGCTCTTTTGCGTGGTGATCTAGCAGGCGTACCAGCACCACTTGTGGCAAAGACTAATTCTTACTCCCGTGTCAAAAATAAAGTGTCGTGTGTTCCAGTGAGCAGAACAACTCATGGCGTGTGTCCAGGGCGTCCCCCCAGCCCTGCTGTGTGTAACTCCCTGCACCCCAGCACCACGGGTCTTCACTGCTGTGTGTCAGGTGTGAGCCGTGATATTGGGAAGTGTGGGTCCCTGACTTCTTCACAGTCAAGCTCAGTTTGGTTTTTCTCCAGGTCTCGCATTTCCATACCAAGTTCGGAGCCCTCACCAACTTACGCAGAATGGCCGGTTGTGACTTTAACAGTAACTGTCTGGAATCTGCAGGCCAATTTAAGGAGTATCATAGCAATATTAAGTGTTTCAGCCCTTGGTTTTACATTTATTTGGGTCCTTAGTAACCTTCAGCACTCTGTTATAGTTTTAGAATACATTTTACACTTTTTCTCTTCACTTTATTCCTAAGTACAGTGTTGAATTCTCCCCAAAGAGATTGTCTGTGTCCGTGGAACTGTGGTTTTTTTTTCCACTTTTCCGATCGCTCATGGCTGGTGCACAAGGTGTAACTGATTTCATATAATGATATTATAATGAGTTGATTTCATAGAATGATATTATGAATTGATTTTGTGTAATATTATAATGCATTGATGTGTATAATGATACTATAATGAATTGATTTTGCATAATGATATTCTAGTGAGTTGGTTTGTATGATGATAGTATAATGAATTGATTTTGTGTGATGATACTATATTGTTGCAGCTGAGTCCAGGACAGAAGGAGGTGTGGTCCCTGCATCAGCCCCTGGAGAAATGCTGCCCAGAACCCACGATTGGGTGATTCATGAGTGAGAACCGGATCCCTGTTGTGACAGAGCCCACGACTGCAGGCGGAGCTGCAGGGTGACGGCCGTCGCCTTGACTCGCGTGATGACCGTGGAGATCCCGCGTCCTGTCTCTGTCACCCGTGCCTGAGTGTGGAGGCTGCCCTGAGCCTCCATGCTTCTCCTCCATCTCCTTTTTTAGCCTGATGAGACATCGTGGTGGTCCCTTGGTTACTGGTGTTAGGATGGCGCCCGTCTCCCCCAAAGGCAGACTGTCGGCTTCCTCCGTCACTCTGTAGATCAGCGCAGTATAGAGGGTTAGCCCAGCGCTCAGTGATGACTGAACACAGACACAAATTCCAAGGAAAGAACACAGGAGCTCACGTTTCTCCCGCTGCCTCGCTCTGAGAGGCCCCTCTCCACCCGCCAGGAGCACCCTGGTCCCCCCACACCATCCAGGCCAGGGGCACCAGAGGGTCTGTGTCCCTCGCGAGACAGGCTAGAACTCAGCCGAGGTGCTCACACTCTGCCGCAGAAGATCCTTCCAGCCACGGTGCAGAGCAGGCCGCTGGGTATCTCCGCAAGCAGACCCCGCGCCACACGCCACGCCTCGGCTGCTCCGGCTCTTTGCAGGCCGCAGTGCAGAGCTGAGGTCCCAGTGAGATGCTCGGCGGAAGACAGGGAGCCTGGCAGGTGGGTGGTAGAAGCGAGGACACTGAGGCTCAGGGACAAAAGGGCACACCTCTGACCACACAGCTGGGCACTGGCCATTTGGGCTGGAATCCAAGTCTGCCCTGACCTCCTCGCCTGTACCCATCGCCCCGCGCATGCAGGGAGCCTGGGGCTCAGAGAATGTCCTCAGAGGACTCGCTCCCCGGCTGTGGGTCTGGAGCAGGCCCCTTGCGAATACATTTTCAAGGCTGCACAGGAGAGAATATTAAACACCCGTGCATAACCTCCCCCTCGGCCGCTGGCCTCCAACGCCACATCCACCCTGATTTATGGAAGTATTTCCGTGCAACAGGATATGCCGGAAGCTCGGGCCTGGCGCAGGCAAAAGTGGAGCATGTTAATTTCAAGGCGAATTAATTAAAATGCAATCCAAGCCCTTTGGCAATCACACAGAAACACTCTTCAATGCCTGGTGCCGATCCAGCCCGAACCCCGCCCCTGCCCCGCCGTCTGCCCAAACCCATTTAGTCTCATTTTCATCTTAGACTTTTAACTCCATCCTTGAAGTAGCTCAGCTGTGGGTATCACCTACAGCTTTTACCGCTAGGATTCCAGGATTTCTGTCTGTTAAATACAGAGGCTGCTGAATCAGATGGTGCTTTCATGGGTCCAGCGAGGATCAGCTGGTAGAGATGAGAGGAGGCAGCCCGAGGAGAGGTTAGCAGAGCCCCCAGCGGAGGGTGCAGGCAGAATGTCAGGGTGCTGACAATGACAGGAAGTGCCGACCCCAGGATTGTCGCTGCCTGCCTGTGGGACCATGGTGAGGGCAGGGAACGAGAAGGGAGCTGTGGCCTGCAACACCGGTGTCCAGAGGGAGGAAGCCAGGCATAAACACCCCAACTTCCCACCCCTGCCAGGGGATCCTCCGCCTGCCTCCCCTCATCCAAACCCACACAGAGGCTGCTGGGCCGCACAAGGCAGCCTCCTGGGCCGGGCCGGGTATAAGAGGCAGAGACCAGACCCTGGGTACAGAGAAGACACCAGCACGGGGCCACCTAGGCGTTTCTGGATGTGTGGCCTGGACGCAGGGCTCAGCTCTGCGCCTTGGTCAGGCTGTGGGTGACAGACTTCACAGTGACCCAGGCTCTGATGCTGTCATTTGTGAGGTCCACAGAGCAAGGCCTTGGCCAGTTGTAGCTGCTGGGAGTGCTGTATCTCCCCAGGTCACTCCTAGGTCTCCACAGGTTGGAATCAAGTGGGACTTGGATATCAACACAGGGTTGGAGCCAGAGAAGTGATGCTCACCTGGAATCCCAGCACTCTGAGGACTGAGTTAGGAGAGTCACAAGTTCAAGCTCAGCCCAGGCATCTTAGCGACACGGTAAGGCCCTGTCTCAAAAAATAAACTAAATACATAATTAATTAATTTTATTAAAAGGGCTAGGGACAGTGAAGGCCCTGGGTTCCGGCCCCAGTGTCCAAACAACAGAGTTCATGTTCCAGCCCCTTCCTTCCTATGCTCACCTGAAAGCACAGAGAGACCTCAGAACTGTGGACCTATGCACCACGGGAATGACAATCACAGTGACAAGGACATCCCTGCACCTGCCTGCAGCCACCGCAGGTCTGTGTGACTGCCTGTGATGAGCATTTGGAGTAGCAGGTGGCCTGAGAGAAACAGGGTGGGCTGACGAGACAGACAGTCCGTGGCTCCCCAGCCCGACACACGGCACCATGACTGTCCACCTGGAGAGGAATCCTGGGTCCCTTCCTGCACTGCAGAAAGCAGCGGAAGCCAGTGATGGCTCAGTGTCCAGGCCTCTGCAGGTCACAGTCACCTTCTGGAGCTGGTGCCCATGAGTGGAGCCTTCGGGGCCACACAGGGTGGTGTGGGCTTTACATTCACGCCAGGCTCTGACCAGACATAGGAAGCACTCGGCCTTGGGCAGCAGTCTCGCTCCATTTTCGTTAGCAGCAGGACTGACGGGCTGGCTGGACCCTGGCTCCTCTCTTCCCCCTCGAGGAGCCAGGGACTTTTCATGCAGCCCCTCATTCAGTTCTCCCAGGGACCCTTCCAGGAAGAGCAGTGACCCTGCTTTACAATCCAGGAAACTAGACTTTGGCGAGGGATGAGGGGTGAGGGACGAGGTCCTGGTGCGGGGGGAGGGGGCAGCCAGAGTCCAGCGCGCTCTCCCCGTCAGCACCGGGTCATTTCATGTCGCCTGGCCTCCTCTGACTCGTGAGAGGCTCTGAATGCTTCCTGCTCGGTGTTTCATGGCTCTGTACCCTGCAGCTGTTCAGAGGACCACGCCAGATCTGTCCAGCCTGGACTCTTCAGACAACACCTAAGGCCACTCTGGCTCCAGGACTGGGAACTTCAGGGCTCCAGCGAGGTTGCCAAGGCCCAGCTTCCTCTTTCCCCGCCACGAGGTCCCCTGCGCCTGCGAGCCACGTTGCCGTACTATTTATTCCCAGTTAGCAGGACTGAGGGACTGAACCTGATGGCGTGAGCGGGAAGTCAACAGGAGTCACTCACAGGTTCAGCCTTGCTCAGTCTTCACGACATCGTGACCCAAAGGGGAGGAGTGGTGAGGGGCCCAGGCACAGAGATCGGCCTGGTCTTTGTCCTGCCCAGGCCCCAGGAGCCCCATCTGAGAGCCCCAAGAGAGCAACGAAGCCCCAGGACCCTGAGCTCATCTGTGGTGAGTTAGCGATGGTCACCTTGTGACGCCCTGCTGAACTGAGTCAGCGTGGTGCTGGGTGCGGAGGGCCCACCTGAGGGTCATCGCCAACAACATAAAAGTAGAGCTGGAGGGGAAGAGGGAGCTGCTGACCCTCCTGGAGAAGCTCGTCTCGCTGGCTTTCCTGATGTACTT
Organism: Hydrochoerus hydrochaeris; assembly: GCA_004027455.1. Taxonomy (NCBI): domain Eukaryota; kingdom Metazoa; phylum Chordata; class Mammalia; order Rodentia; family Hydrochaeridae; genus Hydrochoerus; species Hydrochoerus hydrochaeris. Next base: position 111,416 of record PVLA01005625.1, read on the forward strand.
GGCTGTTCCCACTGTCGGAGGAGCTCAGTCCTTGCTTTGCTGGGGATGGCTGCGGTTCTCTTTGAGGAGCCCTGGTCCTTACCTTGAGTGTCACTTCCTGGCTCCAGGGCAGGTCCCTCAGCTGCTGCCCAGATCCTTCATCCAGCTGGTGCAGACTTTCTAGCTTCCCCCGTTGACCTTTGGGCCTCCCCGGTGTGGATCCTTGATACAGACTTGCATGAGACACTGGCATGAGCTCTGGGCCTCCAGCTGGACTCATGGAGGGTATTGCAATAGCTCTAGGTCCTCAGCTGGACGCATGCAGGAGACTGCCATGGATCCAGGCCCACAGCTGGACCATCTGAGTCTCTAGTACGTAGACAGGCCTCTTAACCTCCTCTACATTTGACTTTCTGAATGAATATTATAAAATAATAAATTACATGTCCTGTATTAAACTCTATTCTCTTGCAAAGCCTGACTACAACATCCTCTAACTTGGGAACATTCTAGAAGGTTGGAAGACTTTCCACACCAAAAGGTCTGGCTTTAAGATTTCCTCAGTAAATCACAGTGTATTTGACACCTTCCCCTCCACCCTCCAGAAACGGCTGTGAGTCCCACGGTAAATCACACCTGGAGTGGGCGGGCCTTGCAGGGTCGTGCGGAGGGAGACCGCCCCCTCGGCGGGCGTCCTGGGCTACAGCTCCTCTCCCCACCGCCGTTCTGTGTGACCATCACACGGGAGGGCTGTCGAGATGGCAGCCACCTCATCTGTGCCCGCCTGAGGATGACACGCTCGCAGCACATCCTTGGCACTTGGCGTCTTGGAAAGCTACTGGTCAGGGGCAGGATCCAGGCACAGGGGGCGCCCAGCTCATTTCTGGATCTGGGGTTAAACCGGAATACGTCAACCTCACACTGACCATGAAATCGGGAAGGCAAAGGGTTAGCCTGTTCCTAGCAAATCAAATCAAGAAGCATAATTTGAAAAAGTGCTCAAAAAAGAAAAAAATTCACACCGCATGGAGCAGGGGCCACCAATGACAGGGACACTCTGTGCCTGGCTCTGTCCCCAGCCCTGCAGGACTCATCCATCACCTCGTCCTTCCTGGACCCTGCGGGGCCATGATGGTCTCCCCACCTTAAAGACAAGAAGCTGGGACTCAGAGCTCAGAAAGGAGGAGAGAAAAGGGAAGGAAGGAACTAGATTTCTTCTAGGGTTTCTGCAAAACTCCTCTTTGCTGTCTCTCTTTTAAAAGGGGGAGGCTACAGCGGCCAGAGAGGAAAAGCGGGTATGTCTGCAGCGGCCGGATTCCCAGCCTGCAAACTTTCCTCCCTAAGCAAGAGTGTTCTGGAACAATCCTGGGTGGGGCCGCTTAACACCATGACTGTTTTCCTAAGGCTGCTTCAAGTTTCCCCAGTGAAATACGAAGAATGCTCCCGGCTCCCGGCAGAGGGTCCCGCTAAAATCCACCCTCCCGTCCACCTCCCCGTCTATCTTGTAAACTGTGTCTCAAAGCTCCAGTAGCCCAAAGACACACTTTTCTCATGAAAAGGGACTTCTTTCCACTTTCACAGCTGAAAACAAGCCAAGCCTCCCTTGAGAAGAAATCTGCTCGCAGCGGACCTGCTTCCCTGCGGAGGGGGGAATCTCGGCCAGCGCTCTGCTCGGGGAACCCTGCCCGTCCTGCAGAGCCGCACACCCAGCTCCCCGCCCGCTGGGGACGTCGGGACTCGTGGGCTCGCTGCTCTGCTCTTCACAAAGGCGATGACCACCCTGGGTACGACGCAGAAGCATCCTGGGCCTTAAAACCCAGCGGACAGACCAAGGTTTCTGAGAGAGGACACAAAAAACACAGAGGCAAAGGCTGAGGCATTGGGCTTGATCTCAGTCAGAAACTTCTCTCCTCGAAAGATGCAATTTAAAAAATTGATGTGACCGACGCGTCCTCCATGTCACACACCTCCAGAGACACATGGGCTGTGTCTGGACTCACACCTGCAAAGACAACTCTGTGGAGCAACTGTCCAATCAAAACAGGGCAAAAGCTTGAAGACTCAAGTCACAAAAAAGTTTTAAATGACCAGTGTGCACAGAGAAAAGGGCCCCACTTTTTCCCTAGAGAAATGAAAATACCAAGGCGACAGCCCTGACCCAGCGCGGGTAAAATCCAGGCTCCTAGGGAGGCCGACTGCGGGGAAGACTGACAGGCCGCAGCCGGTGGCTGCAGTCGGTTTCTGGGAGACAAAGCAGACAGGCGGCTCGTGGCACGGCCGTGCTGCCCCCGCCCTGTGTACACCAAGAAAGAAGGCGCTGCACATGGACAGTTTCCGGCAGGGTCACCAAAATGTGGACAAATGCAATAAACCCCAAAACGGATAAGCTGACGGCGGGTGGTTCGCACAGGATTCAGCTCAGCAAAACCAGCCAGCCACAGAGGGGGCGCGGGGCGGAGCCGGGAACAGGAAGGCGGCACAGTGTCCCTGGGGGGCGGAGGGAACCCTAAGGGACCCTGGGCTTCAGCCAGGGAGCGCGGATGCAGGACCTCGCCGCTGTGCCCACTGTGGAGTTACTCCTCAAGGAAAAGCCTGCCTATGGCCGTGGGCATGCGAAGGTGGCCCTGCGGTGCGGTCTCTCTTTAACCGTGAGCAGCCGAGCTCCTGGCGGGCAGCTTCGTGCCCCTCTGGGTCCGCCGCTTTCCCTTCTGCGTGACTCAGTGGCCCCTTCCGGCTTCTCGCTGCTTAGGGCGTCTTTCTTCTTTTGAGGGAAGAAGTGAGGCTGGGGTGGAAGGACAACGCGGAGAGGGCGCGAGAGCGCTGGGCCGGGGCCAAAGTAACCAGCCGCCGCCGTCCAAGACGAGGCCGGCAGGAACAGGCCCTGGAATTTCCTCTGCGTGTGCTCGCGGCTCGGTTTTTCCATGAAGCCCCACGTTCCGGCGGGGGACCCCAGCGCAGCTCAGGGTCAAGGCCAGGCCAGGCAGCAGCCCCTGTTGCGAGACCCTTGGATGGAAGGAGAAACCGCATCAGGGAGGTCCACGGACGCCACCGCCCTGTGAGGCCAGGGGTGGGAGGGGGTCCCCGCTGCTGGGAGGGAGCCCGAACCTCCCTCCCCCCAGGCCAGAACCCCTGCTCGCGGACTCCTCAACCCCAGACCGCTGGGCTGGCTTCAGTCTCCGGAGCAGGGGCCTCTGCCCCCATCAGGCCTCAAGGTCACTGCAGAGCCTGGATCCCCCACAGTCCTCCCAGCGCCATCCCCTTGGGTCCCTTCCTCTGTCCTCTGGGGCAGAAGCCCACACTGTGACAGCCCTCACCCACTCCAGGTCCTCCGCACGGCAGCCCTGACCCTGGTTAGTGACATCCCTTCCCCAGTCTGTGTCTGCAGGATGGACGGTGCCCTCAGGCCACATGGGCTCACGGACTACGCAGACCAGCGAAGCACTGCTTGGTGAGCCTCCACCACGCGGGACAGCCGGGAAATGGGCACTGGCCAGCACAGCCCCAGGATCCCGCTTGGGGTCCCTCCACCTGAAGAGGACAGCAGTGCCCAGCACAGCAGCGTGCCCCCAGTCGGCTGGCATGGCCCTCTCCCCACTCAGCACTGCCCAGGTCCCCTGCGCCCCGCACCCATGTGTGAACCCCTGTGCTCCTGGCAACAAGGACCCGGGGGTGCGAGAGGTCCTGGAGCAGAGCTGGACACACAGCACACAGCAAATGATTATGAGTCTGGTGGCTTCACACAACACAAATGTCACCTCCCAGTTCACTGTGGAGCCCACAGCAGGGCTCTGGGGCAGTGCTGGGCAGTCCAAGCACGGGCAGGCTGTGCTGCCCCGGGGGGTCTTCCAACGTCTCTCCCAGCTTCTCCAGGCCGCCTGTGGCCAGCATCCACCCCAGACCTCTGTGCCCCATCCCTCGCCCTTCCACCCCCATAAAGACCCAAGAGTGACACTGGGCCCATCTGGGAATCCAGGGCGTCTCCCACCTCAAGGACCTCCCTGAGTGACACCTGCAGTGTCCCATTCACCGTGAAGGGTGCCAACATCCCAGGCTCTGGGATAGCGGGAGACTGGGGCTCACCCCACCAGCAGGTTGGGTGCACATTGGCCTGGTGTGTCCCCAAGAGCCAGCCTGAGCCCCCAAGAAAGCTGGCACATGGCCCACGGAGCAGAGCTTCCGTCCCCACACCACCACCTTCATTTTGTCACCCCACTCCCTCATCTCATGCCCCTGACCTGGGATGGCCCAGGCCCACTCCTCCCTGGTTCCCCGCGGGAGATGTCAGGGCACTGATGAATACCCTGCCCAGAGCTTCCCCTGGGCCCCAGCTTGGAGGAGGGAGCTGAGCTCTGCGAGCCCACATGACACTCGGCCTCATGAATCGCCATCTGTCCTAGCCAAGGCTCCCAGGAAATGACCCCGCATCGTCACGTGGGAGACGCTGGACCAATGGTCAGCACAGAGCCAGGCTGGACCCAGTGGCAGCAAGCAGGGGGAGAAGAAGAGGTGAGTCCTGGGCCCCGAAGGAGAGGGCAAGAGCCAGCACCGAGGAGGGGACCCCCTCCTGTCCCCTGCAGCCGCCCTGTACCATGGGCTCCCCTCTGCCATGCGTGAGAGTCATCAACGAGATGCAGAGACAGGATGGGGATGAGGAGAGGGAGACAGGACACACCAGATCAGGGCCTTCAGGGAGTGGCTGGACTGAGGCCATGGACAGCTCATGAAAGACCAGGCCAGAGCCCGGCCCCACAAGGGTGGGGAGCACCTTCCCTGGAAACCTGTGGAAACGTGACCCCGCACAGGGGCACCACTGTGGTCACCAGGGCTCCGTGTTTGGGGCGCACAGGGTCCCATCAGCCTAAGGACATAGCCTGTCTCCTCCATGCCTGCCTCCCTCCTTCTGTCTGTGTCCGTCTATCTGTCTCTCTCTCCCTTCCGAGCCCCTGCAGACACCAAGGACACGATAACTTGCATGAGGCAGGCAAGGAGGGCTGTGCTGCATTAGGAGCTGAGCCTGCCCAGTTCACACACAGAGAAATTGAGGCACAGAGGCCCCAGGAAGCAGTTGCTGAACAAGACTGCACTGACTGGTGTTTTGATTTGTTTCATTTGGTTGGTTTTCTGAGACAGGGTCTCACTATGTATTTCAGGGTCACTGTCTTCACACTCAGGCTGGCTTCCAACTACGGTGACCCCCCTGCCTCAGCCTCCCAAGTGATAGGATTATGGGCGTACATCACTGTGCCCATTAAAACAGTGCAGCCTTCACTCAGACGCCTCCAGGGCAGCCTCGCCCATGGCCTGTGTGGCCTTCAAGGCCCACCCTGGACAGTGCCCCAGTCCCATCCTAGAATCTGTTTCTAATTCCCTGATGCAAGGCGCTGGATCCACTCACGGCTCCCCATTGTGCACCACAGGATTTGCCTGCTTCGAGGGTCACATGCTGAGCCTGGACTGACTCCGTGTCCACGAAGCCCCGGCAGCGGGGAGCCAGGACAACATGTTCCATTGTTCTCCACCGCCTTCCCAGCGCCCTGATTGGCAGGGCGATGTCTCCAGTGACAAGGGAGGAAAACATTCCCAGCCGGCTCCCCTCGGCCTGACGGCCGGCCGCACCCTCCCTGAGCCCCAGCAGGGTCGCACTGTTCCCAGGCACCATGACCTCGCTCGGGGTGAGCCCCGAGGTCCCCTCCCAGCCTGCCCTGGGCGGCCACCTGCACATGCCTCACGCATCCTCACTGGCAAACGTCACCACCGTTGTCCAAGTCACGCAGCTTTGTTGTGGGTCTGGCGCTGTGCTAGGCTCGTCACCTGCACATCAGGCGACAGAAGATGCACCTGTCGGCTTCCATCTCCTGGGACCCCAAACTCGCAGCCAGGAGGCCTGGGTGCTGTGGGTCCACTTCGCAGGAGCTGGGCCTGGGGCTGGCCAGAGGCTTGTGGCCCGGCCTGGCTGGCACGGGATCCAAACGGTCTACTCAGACCCGAAGCCCAGTGGGAGATGAAGCGCTGCTTTCGTCTGTGAGGGCTGATTGGTGGCCTGACAGCAGTGGTGACAGACAGTGGCATCAGCTGAGTGATGTGACTCGGCATGGACTGTAGGAAAGGTCTGCCCTGCCTGCCACCACCCTGTGTCAGCCCATGGCACCTACAAAGAGCCTGCATCCAGGGAGGCTCCATCACAGCGTCCAGGCAGACGGGTGTGGGGGTCTGTCCACCCCACCACTGCACCTTCCACTTGGTCCATGTTGAGATTCTGGCCAAAGCCACAGGCTCAGGGTCACAGAACTCCAAAAAGGAAGAGGGCCTTAGGGCAGGACAGTCGGGGACAGCGGCTCGATGAGGTTCACAGACTGCCAGCTGGGCCGTGTGTGCCAGGCGTGGCGGAGGCCAGGATGTCCCTCAGTAGGAAGCGGCATGGCCGGGTCGCTGGCTTCGTAGTCCTGACCACCCAGCGGGTGCCCTCCCTTGTCCTCAGCCACACGCCCAACAGCCAGCGATGTTGTGGGCTAGAGGCCCATCCAGGCTGCTGCCCATTGCCCAAGCCCTTGCCATGGTCACCAGGAACTGCTCCGTCTGGTCTCTGTGGTCACTCAGGTCACTGTCGCCTTCTGTGTAAACCACAACCTGGGCTCTAAACCTGCCCTGGGTGGGCATCACACCCAGGCTGCCCCCAGCTGTCCCTCACCTGGGAGCAAAGCCACCGCCTGGCCCTCCCGGCCACCATGGGCTCATGATGCCCAGAGGGAGAAGAGGCAAGAACGGGTCCTCCGAACACCCAAGCCCCACTGGACCTGGCCCTACCAGGACCAGGTTCGGGGACAGAGGGCAAGAGGTGCTACATGACCTCAAAGCTCACTGTCCCGTGCCGCCCCACATGTGGAGTCCTCGGTGCCTCTTAGAGCAACGGCGAGCGTCCTAGGAATGCACACACACCATGTACTGTCTGTCCACTGGTTCCCTCGGGAGGGGGACGCTGGTGCAGGCAGGGCTGCCCAGGGCTGCTCTAGGCCGCTCTGGGGCACACACTCCAGAGAGTTCCTGATGGGCACCTACTCTGTGGCCACCAGTGCCAGATCCTGAGGTGGACACGCAGAGCTATGGGCCTCAGGGACACCATGGGCTGGGGGGACAGAGCCACAGGCCCCTTGGCCTGTGAGAATGGCCTCAGTGCCAGGAGGGACACCCTGCCTGCAGAGGTGGACAGACACAAGGCAGCGAGGTGGCAGCAAGGTCACCAGAAAGGCCAGGTGATGGGGCAAAGGGATCTGGAGAGCAGAGAGTCGGGGGAAGGGGGAAGCCAAACACGTTAACAAGGTTTAAATAAAAAGACCAAAGCAAGAGGCTGGGATAGAAAAACAACCCTCATCTCCCGTTCCCACATTCACAGCTCCTGGCCACCTGGCCGCGGCCACCTCTCTGGCCTCCCCAGGGGCGCAGCGCTGGCTTCGGAGGGGAGACTCCTTCGGGACATGGGGTCCCTGCCTCCCACTCTGCCCATCCATCAGAGGCAGTCACACACCAAGCGTCACCCGTGCCATCTGCAGCACTGGCACCGGCTTCCCCGACACTCTCCGGGTTTCAGTCGCGATTCCACCCCACGGGCAGCATGCCGACCTGTGCCCAGCCTGGGACAGGGCACTGGAGCAGCGCCTCGCACTGCCTGGCCTCTCTGAGCCGCGCTTGGAAACTCGGATGCACCCTGTGGTCTGACTTTCTTCCACCTTGGCCTGGTGACAAAACGCTGCTGTCTCCGTACGTCTCTTTCCATCAGGGGCTCTGGAAGCCTTGCTGGGGAATCGAGTGCAGAGACCCTGCTGTGTGGACACGGGCAGGGGCCCAGCATGGACCTGCAGCCCCACCCTCGGGGTCTCCTGGGTGCCTTCCCCTCTGGACAGAAAACGCTATTAGGAAGGGGTCTGTACCCCACCGGCCCAGCACATCCCCAAAACCTGCCTGGGTTAGCCTGAACCAGGAACAAGACAAAGCAGAGTAAAGCCACACAGAGAAGTAGAACTGTCACCCCTGGGAGGCCCCTGGGGACACGGCCCGCACGGGTCTAACACCCACTGCCTCCAGCTTGAAATTATCAACAACTTTGTCTTCCACCCTCCGGACCCCACTGGGGACCTCTGGGGACAGTGGGGCTCCACTCCACACATCCCTTAGGCCAGTGAGGGTCTTGGGGTGTTTCTGCCATCCCACCTGAGAGCCGGGGCACCCTCAGCCGTGGCTGCCGGGCCTGTGGGACTCATGGTGCTGCACCCACTGGGGTCGAGACCGCGCCTCGCAGGTTGCTTCCTCAGACCATGCTGGCCTCATGCAGCAGAAGGCCGGGAGGGCAGAGAAGGCCGGCAGGGCCTCCCATGAGGATGCTAATCCCACATGTGAGGACACAGCTCTGGCCTCAGCCGCCTCCTGGAGGCCTGAGCACATCTACGCCTGTGAAGCGGGGGACAGTGTTCCAGCCCTGGGGCGGGGCAGGGCAGGTGCCCACTAAGGGGACACAGGCCAGGGTCTCCGACAGGCGGCTCTCAGCTGCGTGGCCACGGGCGCGGGCTCTGCAGCCAGCCAGGGCTTCCAGTTCCAAGCAGGGCGTGGCCCTGGAGGATCCGGCCTGCGTTCCAGGGACACAGGACACAGAGTACAGTGTCATCACACAGCTTAGCACTGAGCACGTGACCAATCTCCCAAGAGGCAGGTCCTGGCCTATTTGCTCACACGGCCCCCCAAAAGCCCCGCTCGGGGCCAAAGCTTTCTGTTCGGCAAACGGATGAACTCGGCTTCCTGAGGCTCTGCACACCCAGGCACCCCGCCACACACAGGGCGTCCGCTAAACGACGCAATTTAAGCATAGCAGCTGCCATGCGGGGCGCAGGCACAAGGATCCCTGCGGGTCCCCCGCTAAATCTCTGAAGACTCACTTAACAGATGGAGAAACTGAGGCCCCCAGGAGCACAGGGCCCCGGGTGTGCCGTGCATGCCCCCTGGGAAGCCCAGACCAGGCGCACGACCGGGAGCCCTGCTCCAGGGACACGGGCAGGCTCAGCTTCCGGCTCACCCAGCCCGCAGCAGAGGCAGGCAGAGCTCCTCCGGGGTCGGCTCCCACACAACGTGTGGACCTGTGCGTGGAGAAGCGGCCTTCCCCCCCACACACACCCCAAGCCCCGGGAGGGCGGGCGCAGCGCTGTGAAACAGCTGCGTGCTCACCGCAGAGGAGGCGGGGGCCTTGGAAAACAGCCCTGCCCGCTCCGCCCGGCCTCGCACCCCGGGACCCTGGCGCCGGAAAAACAAGACAGCCGCGCGGGAGGAGGCAGGCAACTGAGCTCCGCGAAGAGGCCTGGGCTTTAAAAATACAAAATAAATCATCAGTGCCTCGTGGGGTGGCGGGGAGGCATTTCTCTCTTATTCAAGGATTCTTAACCTTCTGGGGCCTTAGACCCCTTGGAAATCTTGAAAGCCAGGGGCTCTTCCCGGAATGTCTTGACATGCATAAAATATTCAGGATTGCAAAAAAAAAAAAAAAATTACCTTGAAATAGTTATTAAAATATTCCAAGCCGTGAGAGTCAGCTATGCGCTTCTGGAGGAACACAGCTCTCACAGTGCCTGGTGACTTCCTGGACGCAGAGAAGCCCTGAGCTCAGTTCTCCTTTGAGAAAACAGATCCAGCGGTGCTGGGGCGGGAAGACACGACCCACCCCACCAGTGACAAGGTGACAGATTTCACTAATGTCACTGGCTCGTTGCCTGTGTCCAGAGTAGAAGAAATGCTAAGTTTCAGTCTGAGCTTAGGGAAAGTAAAGATTCGTTATTTTTTCCACCCAGTGACGCTGACTCCCCGAGTTTTCTCCACCAAGACCTGGGTCAGGACCCCCAGGGATCACCCTAAGACCACCCACCCCGGCTGCAACTTAGACCCTGTCAGCCATTCTCAGCCCAGCACCTAGGAAGAGATGGTTTTCTAAATTTTTTGTTCCAAAAGAAATCCTTGAGGAAGAAGGAAAACTTCCAATAAACAGGAGGGTTATTTCTAAGTACGGGACTTGGGGTAGCTTCTTCCTTTTTTGCTAATGTCACAGCCGTGTCATCCATGTGATATCTACATATCCTCTGTTTTACTGCCCAACACGTATGTAAGATACAGAGGCCTGAAAAAAGCCCAGTAAATAAGCCCTGAACAGCACACTTCAAGGGAGGGACTCGCCCAGGACATAAACTACATCGAAAAATGCTAACTCATTTGGGGCACTCAGCTGGGCCACCTTGTTAATTCATTAAGAGCTGATCAGTCAAACTAGGACTAGAACAATCGTGACCCTCTGGGGAAATGTGAACGTCGCTGGCCATTGGGTGATGCTAAGGAACCGTCCCTAACATGTTGGGGGCGGGGGATGCTTCGCCCGTGTGGGACAAGATGCTCAAAGGCACAGGTGTCTCTGCTTGTTATTTCTTACACCAGGATGGAAAGCCACGATTCTCATCCTAAAATGTTTAATCAAAGAGTTCAAACCAGGCGCGGCGGCTCACACCTGTAATCCCAGCAGTTAGAGGCTGAGGCAGGAGGATCATTGCGAGTTCGAGGCCAGTTTGGGCTACAAGTGAGCGCAAGGCCAGCCTGGACTGCATGGTGAGACCCCATCCCAAAAAGATGGGGGAGGGATGAAAGACAGTATGAGGAATGTACTTGAACCTAACCCCGGCTTGCGGGCAGGCAGCACCGCTCACGGCGGCTGACGGCGCGTGGAACTTCGGCCAGGCTTGTATGCTTTTGAAATTTTCTACAGTGAAATATTTTAGAAGGCTAGCTTTGGAAAAAAATAATTGGACAAGCATTAATAAAGAAAACTGCACAAGATAATCCACTTTCTAGAAAAAATAAGTTGTATGTTTTGAAAATTTAAGGAAGAAAGGGCCGCTGTGCTTGTCTCTGCCCTCCGTGTGGAAGACAGACCCGCCGTCCTTCCCTGTTGGACAGAGGCCAGCACCGGGGGACAGGAGCCCGGGCTCCAGTTGGTGCGGGATGGGCAGGGGCCTGGGGTCGAGGTCCAGCCCGTCCCTCTCCCACACCCAGCCTCAGTGTCTGTCTGCGTGGGCCAACTGAGGAATTCTGCCTGGGTGGGTCTCCAGGCTTCCTCCTGCACAGGGCGCCCCAGGTCCTCAGCCCCTGGGGCCGCTGTCCATGGCACAGGCTCGACACACCCGGAGAAGCCAGAGCCCTGCCACTTCCCAGAACATGGCAGCCAGGCAGTGTCTGCAAGAGCTCCCCCCAGGAACCCGTGGGCGTGTGCAGGGCCCCTCAGTGTCCCCCAACCTCCGGCCTCACCCTGCCCCCAACCCCAGCACCTGCATGGCGCCGAGGTTCCTGGGGCTCAGCTGGGAAATGGCCAAATCCTGGATGACAGACAGAGCTTCAGGGTCACAGGGACAAGGTGGAGGTGGGGAGGCTCCGGAAGCGCAGACTCAGGGGACACCCGCACACCCCACCTCAGGACCCACCTCCTGGGGCCTCCTGGCTCCAGATAGGGCCTCAGCCCGCTGCCCCACCATCTGCAGACCGCGCCAGGCCCGATCCTGCCGGGACATTGGTTCTGCTGGGTGTTCCCAGGCCCCGAGGTCAGAGAGGGCCGGGCCAGGAGCCCCACTGTGGGCAGAGAGCTGAGCCCCTCTCCAGGGAGGGGGCCGCCTCCTTCCATCCACGCCATCCACCCACGCCTGAACCCGCCCCCTCGGTGTGGACTTCACACCCGCTGCGCTTGGACGCCTGTCTGGCCCACCTGAGCACGTCCTGCAGAGCACTTGGGACCAGCAGGGCAGCCCCGCTGGGACGGATGCTCCAGGAGGCACTGTGGGTTAGAGGGGCGTCCCTTACTGGAGGGTGGAGGCTGAGGCAGGCATGTCTCCACACCCCAGCCTGGGGGAGGCTCTGGACACCCCGGCCTGGGGCAGCATCCCAGGCAGACACACAGCATGGTCGGGAGGGGCTCCACGGGCGGGCAGCTGGGGCTCTGCATTGAGTCTTTGCCATGGTAAATCATCCCCAAGAGGAGGAGCTCTCCAGGAGGCCTGAGCCCTCCCAGCAGTCAAGAAGCAGGGGCCCTGGGCCCAGCGCTCTGCATCTCATGTCACCCAGAGCGCCTGCAGCATGGTGCAGCATCCAGAGTGACCCTCCCGACATGGCAGAGGCACTGCGGTAATGTGAGGCTGGAAACCAGGGGGTCCCCACCGCCCCCCCCACATTCCACAGGTCCAGCACCACAGAACCCTGGCCTCATGGGCAGGGGCCACAGACCCTGGGGAGGGGTGCAGGGCTCAACCATCCCATCTGGGAGCCCCCTTCCCACCACTGCACCTCCTCTATGCCTGAAGCCACGAGGTGCTCCAGCGGGCTGCACAGCGCTGGCCCAGGACGCCCCTCCTGGGCAGAGCCTAATGCAGGTAGGGTCAGTGACTGTCACCCTGGGGCCCTTTCTGAGGTGGGTGAGACAGCTCCTAATCCTTTAGTTACCCTCAGCAAGGTCTTCACCACCACAGGAGCGAGCATGAGGAGAAAATTCCCAGGAGGAGGCACAGCACCCCTTTACCGACACAGGCAGACCCGTGGTGGAGTACTACTCACACAGGAACACGGGGAGCTGTGCAAGTGTGATACGTAGGGTCAGAAGCCAGAGAGAAAGACCACCCACCTGTGATTCCATTTGTATGACAGAGAGGAAGAAGGCAAAGAGCCTCTCTTGGGGGGCCTGGGGGGGTTCGGGTGACAGCACAAGGGTCCAGGGTTTCTTTCTGAGGTGACGAAATGCTCTGCAGTTGTCAGACTGCCCAGCAGCGGTAAATACACCAAGACCACTGCACAGTGTACTCCAACAGGTGACGGAGTGATGTGACACAGCACCCCAACAAAGCCGAGGGGGACGGAGGACCCTGGAGGAGCCCAGCCTCACTGCTCCCCAGCTCTGCGATGAGCCAAGGAGACTCACCTCACTGTGAAGGGGTCGCAAGCATGCCAGCAGCTCTGCCCCCTCCTCTCCCCACCCCAAGAGGAGGTTGTCAGGTGCCCACATGAGTGAGCACGACGCATTTATTACTGCAAAAGCTGGCCGGCCCGTGGGGCGAGAAGGGGAGGCATCTATGCTGACCACAGCACGGAGGGGTGCAGGATATAGCCCAGCCCCCACACACTGACCTCCACGATGGACTCAGACCATGAGGAAATGTGGGGCCTGGGTGTCAGGCCCTCCTCAGCTCTTGAGAACATGGCTGCATGGTGACAGAACAGCTGCCAGAGCACCAGTGTGCACAGCACTGTGCCTGCTACGGGAGACCTGGGATCTCTTCTTGTAGTGCTGCAGCTTTCCTCTCTTCCAGTTTGCTTTGTTAATGAACATGTATTTCATGTTCCTGTTAGGAAACATCTTTCTGTGGGCTTTGAGGATATGGCAGTACAATCCCTACTCTCAGAAAACTGAAATCTACGTAGGGAGAAGAAACTTTAGAGCCCACGCCCCCGGAGACCCAGACACGCCCGTGACTCAGTCTGGGGGCTCAGGGAAGGTGTGTAGGACTGCTGGGACTCCAGGAGGAGCCCAGGGGCAGCCTGAGGTCACAGGGGATGTCCTCAAGGGGACGGCAGGACCAGCCAGCTTCCTCTTGTCCTCCCTGCTGGGAGGCGAGCTTAGGATGCAGGACCCTTACCACTGCTCCCAGCACACACCAGGGGCCCAAAGCCAAGGCTGCCCCGTCTCGGACTGGAAACTCCAAGACCACAAACCAAAAACCTTGTCTCTGTATAAGTTAATTGTCCCAAGTATTCTGTCACAGGGACAGAAACCTCCCAGGTCCCCTAACTATTCTCAAAATCAGGTTTTCAGCGCCTTTGACAACCGCACCTTCCAGTACCAATAAAATAACAATTTGTAATAATGATAAACTTACATGCGACATCTGAGCCTCTGACGGGGGCATTTCCAGCTTGTGCGAGGTAGATCTTAAAACTTCAGTGATCAAGCTTGTACTTGAAAGGATGGGTACCTGGCCCTGTCCCTCCTGGGCAGGGGCTGGAAGCCCAAAACTATGTTCCCCAGAATGCCCTGTCATCCGGGTGATTCTAGACTTGACCCCAGAGGTGTAGGAGGCTGACCCTGCCCTGGCCAGGTGACAGTGCCTGGCATTATAGATTAAAAACTGGTGGTCAACTTAACGCCAGCTGAATTAAGTCAGCATAGTGCTGAGCGTAGATGTCCCACCTGAGGACAGTTGCCAGCATAGACGGGGGGAGGAGAGGCTGGGCGCTGTGGGGTTCTCTAAGTAGATGGGGAGGAGGAAGGCTGGGCGCTGTGGGTTCTCTAAGTGCTGCTGTTTGAGCCGTTGGTTCTCCTGGAGGAGCTCGTCATGACTACCTTCCCAGTGTGAGTTCCACCACTGTCATCAGAGGAGCTCGGGACCTTGTTGGTGAGAGCAGCTGTGGTACACTTTGGGGGAGCTCTGGTCCTTACATCCAGCATTGTTTCCTGGCTCTGGAGGGGAAGAGGTGTGCTGTTTAATCTCCAGGAGAAACTCCTCACACTGGCTTCCTGGCATGTCCTCCACCGTTCTTATCATCGGAGGATCTCGGGGCCTCCGTGTCACTGAGGATGGCTGTGGTACTTTTCAGGGCAGCCCTGGTCTTTGTTGTGAGTCTGACTTCTCGGCTCCAGCGTAGAACCTTCAACCTACCAGCACAGCTCCTTCACCCCGCTGGCACAGACTTTCTGTCTTCCACCGCTGACCTTTGGGCCTTCCCCGCATGGATCCATAAAAGAAACTGGCATGAGTCCTTCTCGTGGGCTCTAGACCTCCAGCTGGACTCGTGGGAGGCGTTGTCATGGGCTCCAGGTCTTCACCTGGACTCATGCAGGACATTGCTGTGAGATCCAGGCCCGTGGCTGAGTATTCTTTAGTGTTGTGGGTAGATTTCCTGTACTTTTCCTGTATTTAACTCTGGGTGACATCATAAAATAAATTCTGAGTCCTGATTCTAATTGTTCTCCATACAACTCCTGACTACCTGGTGACAGCTGCAGGCCTCTGGTCATCTGCAGCAGTGTCCCACAGCCCCTGTGACTTCTTGGCGTGGCTCATGACAGCTGCAACTATCGCCACCCGCACAGTCCCTGCACCTACGGAGGAAATGAGCCCCAGCCGCACTGCATCAGACCCTTCCTGACGCCCGGCACGGCAGGCAGTGAAGCCCTGCTCACCAGCCTGTGATCTATGTGCTCAGAAGCCGGGTACTCAAGAGCCTCCTGGGTGGGGAACAGGGACTGGGCGGCCTGGGGCTGGTTTA
The DNA here is from genome assembly GCA_004027455.1 of Hydrochoerus hydrochaeris. Lineage (NCBI taxonomy): Eukaryota > Metazoa > Chordata > Mammalia > Rodentia > Hydrochaeridae > Hydrochoerus > Hydrochoerus hydrochaeris. The sequence continues at coordinate 126,719 of PVLA01005625.1, forward strand.
TCTGGCATCTGCACTGTCCCTTGAGAAGGGTCAGTGGCCCAGCGCAGGGCTGAGCCTCAGAGCATCTTAGCACCACAACAGATGACCAGGCCGATGCTGTGGGGGCGGGGGGCTTGTTTCTAGGGAAGGGGAGATGCAGCGTCTCCAAGGCTGTCGGCCTGAAGGGCAGCTCAGACCCCCGAACCTGGAGATTCATGCTTCCTCTCAGGGGTGTCCAGCCTGGGCCCACAGGCCGTGTGTCCCCTTTATTTTTAAATATTATAATAAAAATATTGAAAAAGGAAGCCTGGTGCCTTTCATCCACTCACTGCATCAGCTACTGGGTATGCTGCGGAAAGCACGCCTCTTCCCCAGGCAGCTGGGAAGCCAAAGGCTGGGCACCTGCTCAAGGGCAGAGCAACGAGGCCTTGCAGGCAGCCTAGGAGCTTGGGGGGCTGCCACAGGCGTCCCAGCCGAGGAGGGAAGGCGCCCTGCCTGGCCCCTATACTCTGACACCCCACCAGCTCTGCTTCGGGAAGGGAGCCACGGATTCAAGAAACAAGACCAATGTCCTTTCGGGTTTAGGATGATTAGTTTTGAATTGGTGGGAAATGTGGTTTTTCTGGGTCCATCAGAGCTCTGAAATCTTAATGTTGAAATTGCCAGGATTACATGAATTTCCTCTCAAAATCGGCATCATAGAAAAGCCTGTAACGTGGTTTGGCCATGCCCATGGCTGTGTGAGCCCACATCTATCCCTCCAGTCAGCGCCTTGGCTTCCTCCGACCGGAGGGGCCCTAGGAGGACCTGGCCGCGAGTCCCAAGGGGAAGCCAGATCACGGTGCCCGGAGTGCGGAAATGGCTCGGGGTGCTGGAGCCACATGATTTACTACGCTCTATGTTTCTCTTCTGTGGAAAGAAATAAACTGACGCGGAGTGTGGGGCATCCGCCTGAAGATGGAGCCCCGCCCCCTCCCCCCTCCCCTCTGGGCAGGGCAGGCCCAGAGCGCACCCCAGTCCCCCTTCCTGGTCTTTCCTACGGAGCGGGAGGGGCAGGGGAGGACACCAGGCCGCTGAACCGAGCCGGGGTCTGAGAAGCCCCGATGAAGAATGGAGCACACGGAAGGCAGCAGCAGTCTACAAGAAGTTGACTCATGAAGCCACTGAAATGTTCCTTATGCATCACAGACCTTAGCTCAGTCTTAAGTGCTGGAAAGAGAAAAAAGCACTATTTAGATTCATTTTCACCCGCCCAGCTCGCCTCCTTTTGGCTGCCATGCTTCTATTTACTCCTCCCTCATTAGTGAATCCTGCTGTCAATCAAGATGCCCCACCTTCCAGAATGCTGGAGGTGGGCACAGAACCCAACTGACCAATCAGTTACTGCTCTGGGACTTTGGCTTCCAAGCAGAGTAAATGAAGGCGAGATACAGCGGCAGCTGATTCACCTCAGTAGATGAGGAGGTGGCCCAGAGTCTCCCCTTCCAGTGAGGCACAAGGGACGCAGAAGTGTCCCTTTCTCCAGCTGGAAGTCAGCGTTCAGATCCTGTGTCAGGGGACAGTGTCCCGCATGTGCGTGCAGTGGCTCCTGCATGGGCTACAGACCCTGAGACACCAGGTGTTTCTCTCTCGGCCCAGGTGGTAGACGGGGAGCAGCAAACAATTAAACCGATGTCTCGTTGTCTGCTCTAGAGCAGCGGAAGCCTGTGTGGAGGTCTTGCTGTCTGACCCCAATGGACGCCGCAGGCCATTGCACGTCGTGAGGCCAGCAAGTCCAGGGCGGTGATGTGGCGAGACGCTGCAGGAGGATGGGGCCAGGTCCTCTTCCTTAGCTGGACGTGGGGAGGACTGTGCCTCCCAGCCTGCCCTGCAGCAAGGCAAAGCTCTGAACAATGGCAAACCAAGCAGCCGTCACTGGATGGCGAGGGCCAGGTCCGGCTGGACTTTCTCCAGCAGGGGAGCGAGGCTTGGTGGTGTGAAGTGTGCTCCTGACCACAGCGGCCTGGCCAGCTCTGATTGCACAGGTAGGAAAATGCTGGACTCAAACTCGGGAGGTCCGGGGAGCCCTGCACGCCGTTCTGTGGGCACACAATGTGCACAGGGCTTCCAGTGAGGACGGGGTCGGACACACAGCTCCCAAGACCTCCACAGCCAGCAATGCACCACCAGCCAAACGACAGGAAGTCCCAAAGTGGGACAGCAGTGCCACGCGTGTGAAGTGGCTAGGCAACACCTGGCTCCCTTGGGGACCGTGCCGGGCCTTGGAGAGACCACAAGTGCGCTGGGAAGGGTGCCAAGGGCACAGGGATATCCACACTCAGGCACAGCACCGTGACCCCCAGCGCACCAGCCACCAGCAGGCTTTGTGCGCATGCAGGTGTGTGTGCAGGTGTGTATACTCCCAGTGGGTGCTGCTCTGTGTTCACCCTGGCTTCCCCCAATGCAGTTGTGCACACACCAACATGGAATTGCTCCCGGCTGTACCAACCACACTGGAACAAACTCACTTTGCAAACTCCTGTCCCACACGCCAGGCTGAGTGCCCACCCTCTGCCCACGAGGGCTGACTGGCCGGAGCAGGACACCACACCCTCAGGTGTGCCCAGACATCAGGTGGCTGAAATCACCCAGGGCCGTGCTGAGAGACTGAGGCACCACACTCAGAAATTCTGGGGGCCTGAAGTCCTGTCGATGACCACAGCCAGGAGCCCAAAACTCGAGGACCTGCAGTGTCACCATGGTTCCAGTGCTGCACCCACCGGCGCCACCTCCAGGACACATGGCCCACAAGCCCAGAGGGGACACATGTCACTTCTGTTCACTGACATCTGTTGATGGTCGCACAGGGGACCCAACAGATGCACAGCTACAGTTTTACAGAGAGGGAAACTGAGGCAGAAGGCAGTCTCAATTCCACAACTGTCTGGCTCCCAAAAACCAGATTCTCAACTCCCTCAAGGCAGGGCCAACCTGAATTCTGAGCAAATCCATACCCCACAGCATCCTCGGGATCAGGGTGTCACCACTGGGCCCCAACTTCCTGGTCCCTGAAAGAGTTTTGCCCTAGAATAAATTACAGGACATAATGGCGGTAGTTCAACAGGGTGGAAGGCCAAATCGGGGATGCTCACCCTGATGGCCACTTCCTCCTCCTTCCCCCATTACAACTTCCTCCTTCCTTTCCCTGTGGCCTGAAGAAAATTCCAATCAGCTCCTCATGCCTCATCAATGCCTGCCCCAAGCACTAGATCCAGTCAAAGGTCACATATACCCCTCACCCCCACATCCAGGCAGAGGAGAAAGCCAGACCATTGCTGGCTGTGGCTCCTCTCCGCTTCCTTTAAACAAAAGGCCACTTCTACCTTTTTTTTAACTTTTCACTTCTCTATTGTACCAGAAAACTCTTAACAGTCCGCCCATCTGGGCAGCAGCCCCTCCCAGCTCACACCCACTCTGCCTCAAGCCACTGAGTGTGACCCCTCTTCCTTTCCTCAGGGGACGCCCCGCAAACTGGCAGGAAGGCCGAGCTGACCCATGAGCCCCTCGTGGCAGGGCCAGACTAAACATCCTTGGGAAGGTTAAATGGGTGATTAAGCACCCCAAGAGACGCCCCTCCCCCAGCAAGGCTGTGTCCTCATCCAGGGCCGGTGGAACCACAGCAGTGTCACAGCAACGACTGTTTACCTCCTGGGCTGTGAGCCCTGAAAGCCCTGGGATGAGCTGGGTCATGGGAACGGGGCACCCCTCACCTCTCAGATCAGCCCCTCACTCTACCTGGAAGAGACCTCCAGCAGCCCTCCTCACTGCCCACTGTCCCTGTCAGGGCCACCCTGTCTCTCCTGGGTCATGACAGAGAAAGGTCCCCGTCCTGTTGTCCCCAACACCCAGGGTCCTCTCACACCATAGGAGCCCCCCACTGCCCCTCCCCGCTAGCACCCCACAAGGCTTCCAAGCCCTGCGCGGCCTCCTGGCCTCCACCTTGCCACTCCCTCTGTGGCCACGCCTGCCTCTGGCCTTTTGCCAGCTGCCCCATGGCCAGATACTCTCTGTGGGATGCCCCATGGCTCTGTCTCACCTCCAGGTCACAAGTGTCACCTCAGAGGCCCTCTGGTCCCTCTCATAAGGGGCAGCACCATTTACCTGAATGTCCACACAGACAGAAGCCACTTCCTGCCTCTCACCAGAGCACCAGGGACCTCCCCAGGTCCCACACACCTGTGTGCCCAGCACAGCGCCCAGACTCAGAACAAGCCCCACAGATGTCCACGCAATGCCCACATCCGCCTCGATGCACCCATGTGCCACTGTGCACAGCCAACCAACGACACCACCCACTATGGGCGGGGACACTGAGGCACAGGGTCCGAACCCAACGAGTCAGGACTGAAACCCAGCCCTGGGTGGCTTCCAGAGACCCAGAGTCTTAGTCACTTTATCATTGCTGGCATGCGAGAACCAACACGCACGGCTCAGAGGACGGGTTTGTTTAGGCTCCTGGCTGGAGCCAAGGCAGAGGCGGGGGGGGGGCAGAGGGGCAGGTGGAGCTCCCAGCACACTGCACAGGAAGCAGAGACGCAAGGGGACGGGGTGGGGAGGACTCACCCTTCCTGGTCAGCCCAGGGCCGCCTTTCCCAGTGGGGTCCACTTCCAACAGCAGGTGAGCTGCAGAGTCCACAGAGGGTTCTGGTCACTGCCACGAGCGACCCACCCCGGTGACAGCAGGAGGACGGCAGGTGGCCCTTTAGGGGGTGGTGAGGAGGGTCCAGACCGCTGGCACTGGGGGGCGCTGGCCTCCCCAGGTGCCAAAAGGGCCAGCGAGGGCTGCTCAGGACCAGGCTGTGCCACCAGCTTCTCTCTGCAGGCCAGTGTGGCTCATCTAAAGGGAGGACGGGGACAGGCCGGCAGGGCCATGTGGGGGGCATCGGACCCAGAACTGAGCACAGGCCTCACGTCCTCTCCGCAACGTCGTGACGTCCTGGCAGAGGGGGATGCCCCGAGGTGCCACCCAACAGGGCACAGGGAGGGACCCCGAGGGTCCCTCTGAGACAAGCGAATATGGAGAGAAAGAAAGGACTCTGACGCCTTCTCTACAGCCCACCGAGGCTCAGCAAGTGCATCTGGGGAGCACACGTGGGTACCGGGGAGCACCGCGCTCTCTGCTCAGGCCTTTCTGCCACGCTCTCCTGAGTGCCTTTTGGTGAACACAGAGTGCTGAGCTTGGCTCTGTGCTCCAGCGGGTCCTCCAGGCTGGGCTCCTCTGGAAGCTGAGCTGTGGGGGTCAGGAGAGGCTGCAGGCCCTGAGGGAGGAAGAGGGAGAGGCGTTGGCTCGAGAAGGGTGGGACATGCTGGGCACGCGGCCCAGCTGGAGCCCTGAGCAGCTGTGAGGAGCCATCCCGGAGCCACCCCAGAGCCCGAGGCAGCTTCAGGCCAGTGGGCCTGCAAATCTGCTGCCCAAGTCCCCACTGAAACATCTGCCACCAGCAGCCTCCCGCAGGCAGAGAGGGCCAGACACCGTGACGGGTGAGCGCTGTTCCACCACCCAAGGGTGATCCAAGGGTGTCCGCCACGTCACAGGCTGCATAGACGGGACAGGGCATGGAGGTGACACAGGCCATGGCCACAATGGACACGGAAAGGCATCCGGCAAACGCAGTCCCATCACGATCGGAACATGAGGGACCAGGACGGAAGGGGCTTCCTCCACAGGGTCAGGGTGTCCGCGAAAAGCCACAGCCAGCATCGTCCTCAGCAAACGCAGAGGCGCCTTCCAGGAAAAACCAGGGTCCCGAGTATCACGGGGCCTCGGACACAGGACCAGGGGCCTCAGCCCAGGCATTCAGACAAGAAGGGAAGCGGCAGCGCCCGAAGGAAAGAGTAGACGTGTCGCTGCTGGCGCGTGGCGGGAGCCTCTGAGCGGAACCGCTCAGCAGTCTACCCAGCCACCCACGCCGCCCCGCACGATGTCACCAGAGCGGGCACCTGTCCTGCTCCGGCTCGCTGAGTGTGGGTGGCCCGGAAGCCTGGGCAGCACAGGAGAGGCTGTGGGTTCTTGGGACTCCAAGATGAGTACAGCCAAGGTCACGGGCATGGCATCATGGGCAGCGCATTTCCATGGCAACTGCTTCCAGCCCTTAATAATCACTCTCAAAGACACATTTGGTTTGTACAAGTGAGTAATCTAAACAAAAAAATGTTTTTAACCAATTTTCTGGTTATTTAAAAAAAATCTTTAAAACTGAACCTGCTCAAATCACAAGAGTGAAGAGACAACCCCAAGGTAGGAGAAAATCTTTGCCAGCTGTTCCTCCAACAAAGGATTACTATCAAGAACATAAAAGAACTCAAAAAAATCAGTCCTCCCCGATTTAAAGACCCAGTCCAAAAATGGGCATCTGAGATGAATACACACTTCTCAGATGAAGAAATACAAACAGCAAATAAGTATGTGAGAAACTGTTCAACATCACTGGTCATTCAAGAGATGCAAATTAAAACAACACTGAGATTCCACCTCCCCCCAGAAAGAATGGCTGTTATCAAGAAATCAACCAATAACAAATATTGGCGAGGTTGTGCGGGAAAAGGAACCCTTCTCCACTGCTGTTGGGAGCGCAGACCGGTGCAACCACTGTGGAAATCAGTGTGGGGATTCCTCAAAACACTAGGATTACAGGTCCCATTCAACCCAGCTATTCCCCTTCTGGGCAGCGTCCCAAAAGAATTGAAAACACCACACCACAGTGATATATGTGCACCCAAGTTCATAGCAGCACAGTTTGTAATAGCCAGATTTTGGAAGCAACCTAAGTGCCCATCGACTGAGGAATGGATGAAACAGATGTGGTATTTTATATGATGGATACTACTCAGCCATAAAGAAGGATAAACCGGAGACTTTCATAGGTGAGTGGGTACAACTGCAGGCCACACTCAGAAGGGAGGTAAATCAGACTCGCGGGTGTGAACATCGCGTTGTTTCCCGCATGTAAGAAACCAAAAGAGTGAATAAGACCCAAAATGTACAAAAGGAAAGAGAAACGGGGAAGGGGAAGAAGGAAGGGAAAAGGGAAAAATACATATATGGGAGTCAAGATCGCGATACTACGCATTTCTCTTAGTTCTTTGAAAAGAAAGGTCTGTGCCGGTTGCTTGGATAATTAAATGCTCTGAGTAACTGATTTGAAGCTAATAATACACAACGTATTAACCATTGTTACCTTACTATTATCTTGTTTTGAAATTTGGGTTTTTTTTCTTTCTTTCTTTTTAAAATTAAAAAAAAAAATCCTGAGCCTTCTCCAAGGGCTCCCTTGGGACTGTTTCCTGTCCCTGGCATTAGAAGGCCCTGGGCTGGCTGAGAAGGACGGCAGAGTCCTCCCGGGGTGGGTGCTCAGGAGTGAAGACCCTGCCCCACGTCCCCGGTCTGGCTGCGGCTGGACAGGCCATCTCGGTCCCGCGTGGTCTGCACGTGGGCAGCTCCAGCGTGATGGCGCTCTAGCCTCAGGAAGCGGTGACGTCAATGGTGAATAAATTACACCCTAGGAGGGTTTAAGGGCCAGCAAGGGGGAAGCACGCTTCCCGCAGCCCAGCAGCGCGCAGGGCCCCCCCGCAGCATGTGGGCCCCAGGGCAGGAGGACCCAGTATCCCGGACAGAGCAGAGACGGGCAGCCCCCTGGAGGCTTCCAGCCCTGCCCTCCGGTCCTCCAGCCTCAGGAGCCCAGCACGGTCACCCGCATGGTGCACCACCCACGGCGCTGGCTCAGCCCCTCCTGCCGGGGAAGGCCATGGTCCTCTGGTGTGTGGCCCTCTGGTCCGCAGCCTTGGCCTCCGCATTTCGCTGTCTCCCTGAACACAGGGCCACGGCACACACCACTGCCCCTCTCTGTGCCCTTCATCTGCCCCCCTCACCACGAGCACCCGGTTCAGGGCAGCCCAGGCCCCTGGCCAGACAGACACCCTCACAGCACCATGTCGTGCCGAGCAAACTCCCCGCATCGCAGCACCCGGGGACCAGCCCGCGCTGCCGGGCAGAGCTGTAGGTGGAATGCCGGCCCTCTCTGCCCATGCAGGTGCCCAGCAGTTGGCCGGACAGTGACGCCGCTCACTCAACAGCGACAGCACCATGTGGCCACCATCTGCAGCCCGAGCTGAGCTCTCAGGGGCAGCTGCGTCACCCACCTGTGGCTACTGGGGTGACCCCAAGCAAACTGCTGGCTGTGCCCTGCCCAGCACACAGCTGCCCTCCGCCGTCTGCCCCAGGGCCTTTGATGCTGCCACCATCCCAGGTCCCCAGAGGGTAAGGGGCACAGAGCTGCCAGCCCAGCCCTGGTCCTTGCACTGTTCTCTTAGCTCCAGGTCTCCTGCCAGGTGGACGACAGGGCACAGCAGACCTCGCCTAACGCCACCTCTGCCACAGTAGCAGCGGCACCGGGACACCAGGAGCGTGAAGATGGGGAGGGACTGTCTCCCCGTCCTCCCCTCAGGGGCTCCAGGCCCCAGAGTGGGGAACACCCAACAAGATGCCCTCAAAGACCCAGCCTCCTCCCCAGCCGCGACCCCTCACCCCGCTGACCAGTGGGAGGACCACCGGGGAGGTGAGGTCAGTGGCAAGGGTCATCGCCAGGAGGGTGATGGCATTTCCAGGAGGGAGCTTCTGGGGGGTCTGAGGCTGGAGGGAGGGAGGGACAGGGCGGGGTGCGCTGCAGGGTCGCACCCCTGCGCCCTCTGTCCTTTCCTCTGAGGGAAAAGGGTGCCGGAGAAGGCCGGGAACAGAGGGGGCCAGGCCAGAGAAGCTGCTGAGACTGGGAGACAGGGTGCGAGGCACAGATGGCCTGGAGCCCTGGGAGCCAGAGAGGATGGGACCCAGGCAGAGCAGAGGGAGCGGGGCGAGCAGCAGGAGCCCCAGAACAGAAGGAGCCCCGGAGGCCTGAGAAGCCCAGACTAGAATCAGAACCAGAGGTGGCCTGGCCCAGCCCGAAAAGCAGGGGCGTCAGATGGCAGAATGCAAGTCTGCACGGGGCTCTCACGGTGTCGCCCCCTCCACCTCCCTCCAGGCCTGCCTTCCTTGTCTGTGTCTCCCGTCTCTGTCCCTGTCCCTGTCCCTGTCCCTGTCCCTGTCCCTGTCTCTGTCTGTGGTGCTGCTGCTTAGGCAGGCAGGGCGGGCGGCGTCCCCCGCTGCCTGCTGGCCAAGGCGGCTCCTCACTCCTCATCAGGACCATGCAGTCCCCAGCTCTCACTAATTGTGGTGCAGAGTGTCCTGCTATTTTGATTCACATTTCCTGTCTGGAAAACAGGCTGGAGCGCTGGACCCGAGCCAGGACAGGGGCTGGAGAGCAGGGGCCGAGCCGCCCGGCACTAACAGGGCCGGCAGAGCAGCAGGAACTTTCCAGCGGTGGAGCCACAGCACCCTACCCCTGGCTGCCCCGGGTCCCAGGGATGGGGACAGGCGACCTCTGTCCTGCGAGCCTGGGCTGGAAGCAGCTGTGCTGAGCTCAGGTCCTGCTGCGCCTTCCCAGCCCCTACCCTAGGCGAGCCCCACCCCGCGCACCAAGAGGTGGAACACGCCACATTTTCCCGGGAGAGGAACACACGGCCCAAAGGACCATGGACCCCGGATTCTCACCTGGCCAGTGAGAGCAAGGGACGGAAGCACGGCTGTGTGGGCCGAGGCTGTGGAACTCTGGGCTCTGCTCTGTGTCCCCACCACACCCCACCAAGAGCAGATGGGCATGGGCACAGACCTCATGGATTCCTTGGTGTGTTCATGGGTCCTTTCCGGTCCTGTACCAGAAACTGCATCAGCACAGTGAATGGCGGCCCCTCCATCCGAGGTCCCTCCATCCGAGGCCCCTCCATCTGAGGCCCCTCCGCCCGAGGCCCCTCCATCCGTGGTCCCTCCATCCGAGGCCCCTCCATCCGTGGTCCCTCCATCCGAGGCCCCTCCATCCGAGGTCCCTCCATCCGAGGACCCTCTGAGCTCCCTCCATCTGAGGTCCCTCTGCACTGAGCAGCCCCGAGTTCCCCTGGGGCACCTGGCCTCCTGACCCAAGCTCTGATCCCCCAGGCTTGCTGCTGCTTCACCAGAGCTGACAGAACAGTGGGACCTCACAGGGACTCCCTGCGGCCCTTCCCTGACTCCCTGAGAACCTGCTTGTGGTGATTCTGTGTGGCCCACACCACAGCATGGGGCCCAGCCCCACGTCACTGCAGCCCAGAGAGCTCAGGTAGTGGCCCCAAGCCTCAGGGCTCCAAGACCAAGGCTAACAACTAGCCAAAGGACTTACCTACCTGCTGATGGCAGGGGTCAGGGGTCAGGGGTCATAGGTGACTCTTGGCTCAGTCTCTACTCCATGCTCTGCCCTCCCCCAAACAGCCGCTGCCCCTGCAGGAACATGTAGAGGATACAGGACATGGAAGGGGTGGAGCTTCCATCCCAGGGCGTCCCAAGCATCTGGGTCCAAGCAGAACCCCACACCTGTCTCCCTGCACCCCAAGAGCCCCAGTTGGCCAGGAGCCTCCTGCAACCCCCACGGTTTTGGGGAACACCCAGTGTTGGTGGCACCAGGCAGGCTGCCTAGGAGGCTCAGCTCACCTGGAGGCCACAGGGCTGGGGCTGGGCCGGAGCCCAACAGGCTGGTTAGTGAGGACTGCGCCAGTGTCCTGCATGGTATCCATCCCCGGGGCCACAGGCACCCCAGGCTCTTACCAAGCTGCTCCTTGAAAGCATGCCAGGAATTGCTCAGTGAACGCCTCAGGCAACCTCCCAGGACAGGCTGGGGTCAGAGATGCTGCCACGATTTCGGTCAGCAGATGGCTCGCTCGGCTGGGTCACCACGCATGCTTTCCAGGCCTTGCACTCCCTCCGCCTCTCCACACTGGTGCAAAGACCCTGCTTTAAACTATAAATTGAATTAAAAACTCACATTTAATATTTAGTTATGGTGCGGTTACGGGTTTTATGGGCCCGGCCGTTGCCTCCCTATTTGCTTACAATGTTGTCCTTTATGTTTGCCAAACCCAGGCCGCTCGGGTGACGAAGCGGACGCCAAGTTATTAACAATTATTACCCTTTACAGTCATTTTTGGCCCCGGCTTGCTTTTTTGGTGGTCTCATAATTTCAAAACAGGGGCCTTTGAAATCTCACCACGGCCCGGCGGGCCCGCGAACCGCACTTCCTCTCCCGGCTGCGCCACCCGCTTTCCAGTGAGAGACGTTTTCCACCCCAAGGGCTGAGGACAGAGCCCTCCATGAGCTGGTTCGGCTGGCGCAGCACAGGGAGGGACATGCGCCAGCAGTGATGCGAGTGGCCTGTGCTGTCGTAGCCCGAGAGACGACCCGGGGGCCACGCTGGGGCCACGTGAGACCCCTGCCCCTTCCCGCCACCAGCAAAGAAGGGCACCTCCCCCATTGCACGGAGGGGCCGGGTGCTGCAGTGTCGGTGTGGGCTGTCACCACACCCTGTGGACCTGGGTCCTGCTGCTGCTGGGCGTGGACAGAGGGCACAGAGTCAGTCACAGGCCCCGGCGGCCGCGGCACTGCTGGCACAGGCTTTGACAGTGGCAGGAACCACGCTCCTGATGGTGAGAAGGCACAGACCCGGCACAGGGTGCAAAAAACGCAGGAGCTCAAAGGACGTGTCCATCCCAGCGGCTGTGCGACCCTGGGCCAGCTGGGCGCCTCTCTGAGCATTCTGGTTCCTACCAGAAACACAGGAAATCGGACTCCTGGCCAGGGGCCATCGAGGTCCTTCACTTGGGAACTCCCGGAAGACAGCGCCGCCCCCCCAAGTCAAAAGGCACTAGTCACACACACCATGTGAGAGGCAGGAAGGGAAACACGTCCCTCCACGTCTTCTTGCCTCCGAGATGCGCCGCGAGACGGCCTCTGGAGAGGAGAAGGCAGCGAGAAACAGAGCTTTTCAGCCTGCAAGTAAAAGGTGTCCTTTAGCAGGCGATAATTATATACAGGAAGGCAATTAAAGTTTTAATAATTTAATCACCTTCCTGAAAACCCATCAAGAGAAAATATGGAGTGAAAACATTTTTGAGGGCCAGCAGCCACCCGAGGGTGATCAAAGGACCCTGAGATAGTGAGGCTCCTCGGGGGTTGACACGTTAATTTTTACAGGCTGACCATGGTTATTAATAGGAGGAGCAGAGGGAAGTATTTTTCCACAGTGGGGGAACCGCAGCATCATCTGACGCCTGACGGTACAGCAAACACAGCTTTGGCTTCTCCCTGGAAATAAATCTTGTTTTCTTTGACCTTCATTTGGCCAGCTTTGGGGCCAGGGCTCCACAGCCCGGGCGCCCCACGCAGAGCTGCCATCTGGGAACATCAACAAGAAGTCCAGGGCGCAGATCAAAGGCAGGCAGGCTGGAGACCGCAGGGCCGGGCCGGCCAGCTGAGGTGGGAGCTCCCGGCCCGCTCAGACCACCTGAGCTGGTGCTTCGGTTACGGCTCCCCTAACCCACACACTACTTGGTTGTTTGTGTCTTTATCACTGTACAACAACAATATTGCTTCACGCAAGGGTGTAAAATTCCACACTTCGCCCACAGGGAAGCCCCGGCTCCGTGGAATTAGGGGCGCACCTCAGGGCACGGGCCTCAGCTAACTCCAGAGCCCCTCATCACGCGAAGAGGAGAGCACCCTTGGGGAGTCACTGCAACCCCCTCCCCAGCCCCCAGTGAGCACCAGTCTGCTCCCCGTCGCCGCGGACCTGCCTGCTGTGAACCCCTCTACCCGGGGGGCCGTGCAGCCCCGGCCCCTTGCGACCGCCTGTGTCACCTGCTACTTCTCAAACTGATGTGAATGCATTTGGGAAGGGACCTCTGTGCTACTTTCAAGTCTGAAGTCCAGCGTCACTGCCTGCAAACAGGAAGTGGCCGTGGAAAGCGACCCCCGGAAGCAGGTTCACGCCACCACGAGGCTCACCCGCCGCTAGGATGATTGTCACTGGGTGCCTTGGGGAGCCCTTGGGCTCCAGCCTGGGCTGCCCTCAAGGCACAGAGGCAGGGTGATCACCATCCCCTGGCAGGTCAAAGGTCGCAGGAGAGGTTCCAGTGGGAACTAGAAGGAGGCCGTCGTAGGTCCCTGAGAAGGGACTCAGTCTGCGTACCCGGGAGCTGACCCCAGCTCAGGAGCATGCTGGGACTCCCGGGGCTCCCGGGCCTGCTACACAGAAATCACTGTACGTCACTCTGCTGGACAGCTACGCACCACGCTGCCGTGTGTCTGAGCCAGCAGGGTCATTGTCCACGGAGAGGCCCTCACAGCTTCGTTCCTTGCCATTACAAGCAAGGCTGACTGTGTAGTTGCCCTGGCTGCATGAAGCGCATAAACTCCGGGAGCCGGAACTGCAGGGTTACAGGATGTGCGAGTTTCACACTCCTGCAAGGATGCCGGAGCGCTCGCTTTAGAGGTGCTTAGCTCCCTTCACTGCAATGCATGCAAACCTTCGCCTCTGCCCTGGTCACCCCCTTCAGGACACCTGACACTCTGACAGAGGGGACCCTGGGTGCTCCCTGCTTGGGCGGGGAGGGGTTTAATCAGTGTTTGAGGTGTTTCTCTGCCCGTTTTGCAGATGAGAAAACAGACTCGAAGAGATGAAGCAGCTGGCCCAGGTTACCGGCCAGTGAGAGCAAAGCCTGCAGCTCAGGCTGCCCCACCTGCCCACGTCCTGCCGGGGCCAGTGACGCGCTTGTCACCATGCATAGGGCTTGTCCTGTGTGTGGGTGGCAGCTCCCATGGCCAGCTCCTGCACCCTTATGTGCCTGGCAGGAGCACCCCGTGCACTGGGGAGGGGCTCCCCATGCGTGCCCACCCGCCGGATGCACTTGCCATGGAGGAGGCTGGCTTGGCTGGGCCAGGGTCCAGATTTGCCCCGAGAGGTCACCTGCGGGGTGCTGGTCCCGAGCACATGACGTTCAGAGGTGGCAGAACCTGAAGAGGGGACCTGGTAGGAAGCCCTGAGTTCACCCAGGCACCACCCTGCGGAGGGAGAAACGCACTTCTGGCAGGGCCAGGTTAGTTCTCACGACAGCGCTGCCATAAAGAGCCAGGCTGCTCCCCGGCTTCCCATCCCAACCACTCTCTGCCCACAATGCCGTCAGCCATGGAGCAGAGCCAAGGGGACCAGGCTGGGCCAGTGCTGTACCCTCGGACTCTCTCCCCAACCTGCCTCAGGGCCAGGGAAGCCGGTGCAGCCAAGAGCCCACCTGACAGAGTGGCCCAGGCGCTAAGCACACTTGCAGGGCACTGTCTATGGACCCTGACCACCAGGCCGATTGGACACCAGCAGATCAGCCAGCACTGGGCACTATTGCTCCCTGCAGCAGAGCCCTGCCACCCCCAGCTTGAACCCAGTCTCAGTCCAGCTGGGGCGTCCAGCCAGGGGGTGTCCAGCCAGGGGGTGTCCAGCCGGGGTGCTGTCTGCTTTTAGAAGCCACAGCACCATTGCATCCTGGCTCCTTGCTGCTGACCACACCCTCGGCTCATCCTCAGTGACCGCACACCTGAGCCCAGCAGCCCACCCGGCCTTCCCAGCACCAGACTTGTCCCACCCAGAGACTGACTACTCAGGGGATGTGCAGGATGCAAGAGCCATCAGGGTTGGGGTCATCCTACCCACTCTTCATCCCCCGTCCCTTGCACTGGAGCTGGGGGAGGACAGGCGTGGAGGGGGAAGGAGAACCCAGCGGGTACCAGACAGGCCTGGGCACCACTCTGACCTGCCCAGCACCCAAGGGCTGTGAGTCAAGTTCTTCCGGCCTCAGTGTCCTTGCCTGTGAGGAAAAGCCAAGGACCACGGTCACCACACCAGCCACTCTTTCCTGGGCACTTATCCCACAGAAACGCAAACTCAAGTTCACAAGAAGCCTGTGCAAATGCCTAAAAGCAGAACCAGCCAGCTGTCCTCCAACAGGTGATGACACGAACACACGGTGGGACAGTGACCCTTGGAATGCTACACAGCAAGGAAAAGGGATTATGAGTGAACACAGTGATGTGGACGGATCACCAGGGGACTTGCCGAGCAGAAGACAGCAAATCCCGAAGG
>PVLA01005626.1:0-26815 GCA_004027455.1 Hydrochoerus hydrochaeris
CACCACCACCAGCACCAGCAGCACCAGCAATAGCAAAACAACAAAAACAGCAGCAGTAGCAGCAGCAGCCCACGCCTTCCACCTTCTCTCTCCTAAGACTCTAACGCACGGTCAAGCTCATGTCTGCTGATGGGTTTCTCCTGGACTTTGAATGCCCTGGCTCCTCCCTCTAAAGTGTGAACAAAGCCTCAGAGCCCCGCTGCTAGCTGAATTGCACCGAGGAAAAGCCTCATGCTGCAGGAGGGGACTACGGTCCAATTCCCTGTGCCAGCAACCAGTTAGATTATCTGGAGTAAGTCACTGAAACCGAAGCTCCAAGTCTCAGTTTCTTTGTCTGTAAAATGACAGCATCAGACTCCATAGGAATAAGAGCTGACAGGTGTGGCCAGGTCTTTTCTTCCCCCTCACATCAGTCTGTTGGATTCTTACAAGTCTTGTGACATGGGTATTACAGCCACTCCACGACTGAGGAAACAGAAGTACTAGTGGCAGCAGAGTTAGGGCCCTAGTCAAGGTCTGGGTCCTTCCAGAGAGCTTTTCTCTTGGTCACTGTGCTCCATACATGGCCATGGTCACTCTGACCCCTGTCCTGCTCCTACAATCTTGTGTATACCACGTGGCTCTAGCTACCCTGGGAGAACCAGAGAGAAGCACAAGTGAACCAAGGTAAGAAGAGTGACCGAGCAAGAGAGATCAACACGACACCCTCCCTAAGGGCTATGTTTTAAGCCTATCATAACTGGAGCTGCTAGGAAAGAGAGAGAGCACATTTGCTTGAGTGGGGAGGATGAGAGAAGGTAGCTTCATATTTTGATTTTATTCCCATACGGTCTAGGATATCAAGCCGCAGTCTTTTTTTCTAGTACATAGTCACTGAGCTGCTAAGTTTTTGTTTGTTTGTTTGGTACTGGGGATCGAACTCACAACCACAACACTTGCATGGCGGCACTTATCCCTAGCCCGAGCTGATAAGTTTTTTTTTTTTTTACATCAGGGATTGAACTCATGACTCTGTGCTTACAAGGCAGGCACTTATGCCAGTGAGCTAAATCCCCAGCCCAAGCTGATAAGTTTTAACGAAGGTAAGAAAAGCAAGGAGGATGAGTTCCCACACTTTCCAAACTCACACATGGTTGGCAGACAGATGACTACAACAAGGAGGATTCCAGTGTGAGGCCTGTGCTACACAAATCAGTGTACAGGAAGGGGAAGCAGAGCCCACAAAGGGAGGGGGAGGCATTATTTTTGTGGGAGGCTGATGTCTACCAGGACTTGGCCGGGCTGCTCAGGGCAGGGCAGGAAATAGTTATGCAGGGAGGGTGAGCACTGCAGGTGCAGCATGAGAAGGCCACAGCAGCCCGAGGACAGGAAAGGACGGTGCGCCTCTCATGGGCTGAGGGGTTATGGACTCCGAGGTGGTGATATTTCTTTGTGGCTGGGATCCTAGGGTCAACCCAAGGGGGTGGGGGGTGGAGTAAGGGGGTGCTTGGGGCTGAAGCTGAAAGTCCTCAGAGCCTCCTGACTTGATTAGGCTCTGACTCCAGCAACAACCTGACTGCACACACCCAGACGCAGTGATGCCTGGTGTCCTCACCCTGGCACAGCATTTCTTTGGTAATATTTATTTGTGAAAAACTCTGCCACCATTTCCCATTGCAAGCCATTCTCAGGTTTCTTCTCCATTTCCTTATGATGATTATTATTTCAGAATCACCCTTGTAGACATATGTTCTTTCATATGGCTGGAGCAAAAACAAAATGCTATTTCCAGCTGTGTACTTCTTCATTATTATTACCACCATTATTGGGTTGCTAAGAAAAGTGGGCAGAAAACTAGGAAATCACTTTTTAAGACCACTCTAAAAATCTTCCTAATGCTTCAAACCAACTTTATGCCATTTCAAAGCAAATTTTTCCATCAGTCTAAAAGCAATTCATTTTTCTGTGTCATTTCAACCTTCCTCCCACACCATGTGGCCAGAAAGCTCAACTTTTGGCTTCTGTAACTCCAAATATGTATGTGTGGTGCCTTTTTCCTGCTGTATCCCACAAGCCCAGTAAAGCGGGTTTAAACTACTTTTTAAATCATAGCAGACTTTTCTCTTCTTCTGGCACCAACTGAATCAGGTAATCTCAAAGAGCAATATCCATGATCAAGGGTCAAATTTACACTAAGTGTACTAGAGCTATAGAGAAAAAAAACCAAACACAGCCCATAGACGTCTGAATGAATCACTTTCCTAGATTACAGAATTAGGGATAAAAACAAAGTGCAGATGGCTTTGCTCCCATCTATTGTCACCTCTGAATACTTATAAATGTTCCACTGGATGCTGGAAAATGTCCTTGGCCACCTGGATTTGCTTGTTCATCACAGGATCTTAAAGCAGAGGTTCCCCCACTGTTGTCTACTGGAATTTTCTGGAAAGTATTTAAAAATACACCTCTTGACACCCTCTAGATATTTAGATTCAGTATCCTTGGAGTGGAGTCCAGGAATTGTTTCTTAAAAGTTCTCCCATTTATTCTGGGGTGACAGGAGTTGGAACCTCTGCTCTGACCCTTACTCAGATTCTACCGAGAGTACTTGTTGCCTTGAGTGTGAGGCAAAATTCAGCTACCAAAGATCTGGGATCCTCTTCTTTCTGGGTCCATTTTTATCTAGTTTTAAAGATTTCAGTATCCCCAGGATATCTGGTCTCTTATATCAGTTTAGGTCTAAATTTCTGAAATTATACCTACTAATAAAATGTCTTCTTATATCAATGTGACTCTGAAAAGCGTGAACTAGACATTGACATGGCATGTAGGAACTGATAGTTTTCTGGGTTTAGCTTAATTTTCCCTCTTATCCTTTAGAGAAAGGGAAGCAGTGGGAGTCTTCTACACAAGTACATTAGTCTTTAAGTTTTTCAAGAAATATGGGTGTCTTTTGAAGGCCATGAATTTAAAGAGCCTACAAAATGCACTTCATTTTTAGTTCAGGTACAAAATCTGTAATTCTCCCTGCAGTTCCCCAAGCATATATCTTTGTGCCATCAACCACAGACTGGCCCCTGTGCCCCACAGCCAAACCTTTGCTGCTCAATCTTGCTTGTCTTCAAGGTAAGAGATCCTCTTCCAGATTGCCTCCACTGGGAACCACGAGCTCCTGGAACATAGAAACTCCATCTGACGTCTGTTCACCAGCCCAAAGGCCCAGGGCTGGCTCTGGTAGGGGAAGCAATCTGAGACCTCGGCTTTGCAAAAACTTACACTGTTTCTTCCTGCTTAATGAAGGTGGCTCCCCATATCTGCTGGGAACCTCGCTGTTGCTCATGACACTACAAGGAATCATGCCTTCCTTGTGCCATTCCCGGTTCTCATCACGAGTTCCATCCCGGTTGCTGGTGCTCTAGAAAGTGCACTCTGGATAGAAGCAGGGCGGGAGAGTGTAGGGAGCGGCTATGTGTGATTAGAGGGTAAAGTAGCAAATGTGATTTTAAATGATCTCATGGGACAAGCTGAAATCTAAGGAGGCAAAGAGGCTGCACTTAGATAACAATGCCTCGGCAGCCACGCTAGACTCCCATCCCGGACGAGGCTTCTCTGGTCCCAGGATGGGACTGATGGGAACCCTCCTTCCCTCGACCCAAGGGAGCAGGGCTGCTGCTAATCCCACGGTGCCTTTATTGTCTCTAGGTCCCTATCCCAGAACACACATGCACCTTTATTGAAATGTTTTTGTTCCCTTTCCCCAACTGAAACCTGAGAATTTTAATTTTTGTTGACTTGAAAATTTTTCATTGAAAAAAGTTTTGGGATAAGTTTCATGTTTGTTTTTTTTTTTCACAAACAGTAATTGATCAGGTCTTATGAAAAACTAGTTTATAGTAAAATGAAGAAGAGAAAGGAGTAGGAGGAAGAGGAGAAGGCAGGAGTGAAAAGGAGAAAGGTAGTCAGAAACCCTAGATGAGATTTTTAAAAAGAGCAGGGAAAAACACCTGCCCCCAGGGTGAAAAGGTGCGGGAGTCCCTGCTGTCCCCTGTGCTGCCACTGCTCCAAGCACTTCAGGCTGCACTGGCAGTTGTCCTTCAGTGCCACTTTATAATGTACGCAATTGGCTACGTGTTCGTTACATTATGACTGTTTATCAAAACCTTCCGAATGAGCCAAAATGCAGCTCCTTTGGGTCAGAATTCCCAGTTAATGAAGCCTGGGTCTCTCCTTGCAGGGATGGAAGCTTGTGAAGGGACAGGCCAGGGAGCGCCAACACCCTGCTCAGCCGAAGCACTGCTCAGCAGAAAGTATGGGCGGAGAACAAAGTGCCAGGGAGGGAAAGGAGGAAGCGCTTCTCCCCGCAGCTCCTCTAGGGCAGTCTGTGGAGGCCACAGTGTCTGGGCTGCCTGAGAAGACGATTCTGAAATATCTATGGGGGAAATGCCTGATATCTGAGGTTTGCTGCCAAATAATCTAGAGGCGAGAGGGGTGAAAATGGAACAAGATTGCCTGAGTAGACAATTGTGGAATTGGAGTAGATAAGGACGTATTATATTGTTCTTTCTCTTTTACCATAGACTTGAAATCTCTAACAAAATGTTGTCTGGGAGGAAAGACACCCTCCCTCCAATTGGCATGTTTGTTTTCTACAATAGAATTATGGGTAATTCTGATTTTTTTTTACTTTTCTCCACATGAATTTTTTTTTTTTTTTATGAAAAGGGAGTATTTCCAGAGTATGGTGAGGGCTGCGTGTTTCCTCTCTGTGCTTTCCAAATCTCGGTCTGCTGGGTTGGGGAGAGAGTGAAGGAAGTGTTACTTGGGAGAAGAGATCATTTGGTTTAGGGTACTCCTTGAGCTCTCTTGGGCATATGGGAAGCCTGTCACCACTCCTCAAAAGAGTCTGCATGGCTGGAAAAGGGCTCCGGGTGTGTGGGTTGCAGAAAACCCCATGGTGAGAGGGAGCTGCTGGCTCTTAGAACCTTTCTGGTTTCCCTGTCTCGTTCCCCGGCCTAGAACCAGGGCTGCAGAGTACTTATGAGCCATAAGTCCTAAAGCTGAAGTCGGAGAGTGCCCACTCTACCACCGATAAGTTTTGTGACTTGGACAGATTGGAAATTGCCACTTAGCTTCTCTGGGCCTCATTTGCTCCTCATCCGTGACATGAACAAGTTCAGCAAAGGTGTTCTTAGCTGTCTTCTGGCTCTCTGCTGTCTTTGAACTTGGAATCATCATAAAAATCATTAGCCGTCTCTTTCCTTGAGATGCTCCATGTCTTACTGTACGATCAGGACAGTGTGAGCTTTGCCCCCTACAACTAATTACCACATCCAGAGTTTGCTAAAATACACTTGCAGATGGATGTTTCAGGAGAAACTGTCAGTTTTTAAACATGACTGCCAAACAGTGATTCCCTTAGGTTGGCGATACATTTGCTCTTTGGTGTCAAATACGTTTACCATCTGAGGTAGAGTGGAAACTGGGGGTGTAGAGAGTGAAAGTGTGTGGAGAGACAAAAGGCATTGTGACGTGCGCTCTCTTTCTCTGAATCGTCCAGACTAGGCAAATCCATAATGACAGGAAATAGATTCACAGTTGCTGGGGAGAGGAGGGAGACTGGCTGAGGGGTATGCAGCTTCTTCTTAGGGTAGAGAAAAAGTCTAGGATTAGGTAGTGGTGAAGTTTGTACTACTTTGTGAATATATTAAAAACCACTGACTTGTATACCTTAAATAGATGAATAATATCTTAATTTTAAAAACACAAAATTTTAGTTTCATTAAATGTTATAGAACTTTGGGGCCACGGCCATGGTGGAACCCAGGTGGCTGCACAAAGAAGCAATTTGTCTGCCCTCTTGGTAAGCACCTTCCTCTGGCCTGAGCCAGGAGGAGACCCACTGGTACCTCCTGTGAGCCTACCGGTGCGCGGGCTTGGAATCAAACATCCCCCCCACCCCACCCCGTTAGCAACTGGGGACAGAGGTCTGAGCATCTCTTGGCAGGATGACTGTATGCAATATAGAAAATATGGGAGGTCCCTTCTATCTTCTGTTTGAAAGCAAACGTTGTTTAGAGTTTTGTTTCATTATGATTAATTGCTTTACTCTATTCAATATTCTCTTTTGATTGGTTTTATAATGTTCTGTCTTTGGTTTGATTTGGCTATACCTAACTGACTAGACAACTACTGTGAAGATAATGAGATATACTATGGTACCTATTACTGTTATTCTGGTAACCTGCTGTGAAGATCTGTACCAAATTCACTGCACTGTCTCAATTGGCTTTGTTCTGTCTTGCTCTGTTGTATTTCTACTACCTTCAAAAAAATGTTATAGAACTTTGCACAGAAGATGCAAAAGGAGGAGGAGAGAAAGGATGAGTTAAGGTTTTTTCCTCAGTTAACAGTACTGAATCATTATGGATTTCTTGGTTTTGACAATGTTCTGTGGAAATGGAAGATATTGTCATTGGCAGAAGCTGGGTTATGAGCACATGGGAACAGTACTATTTTTCAACCTTTTGTAAGTTTTAAATTATTTCAAAATAAAAAGTTATGCATTTAAAAATTGTGATAGCAAGTGAAAGAGTGGCAGAACAGAGGGAGAGGAGATCAGTCCTGAACTCATGAGACACCAACCCAGGTGATTAATGGCTTTCAGTACCAGCTATTCATGGCAACCCATAGGTCTTTTCTCAGGTTCAATGGCTCTGTTGTGAGTAAAATGTTCTAGACCTTGCTCTCCAATAAACCCTGCTGGTTGGTAGGCCACATCTTAAATGATGAATATTATTAAGCTATTGAGAAAAAGTCAGTTTATGAGTACAAATGAGGGTATTTGATGTGCTGAGGACATTGGGGCTGGAGCACTTGGGGGCCTGAGCGAGCTGTAGCGGTAGGAGGGAAGACCGTTTCTGGAGGATACCCATCCGACTGCTGACTGCGCGTCCTAGCAGAGTGATGGCGCAGGCTGTGCGTGTGGGGATGACGAGTGTGTCAGTGTGTTGCTGGCTGCTCCCTCCTCTTCCTAGTCCCCTAACTCTGAAGGAGAAATGGGTGAATCTTGAATTCCTGTCCAGAAAGAACAAACTAACTGGAAGTGGGAGAGGACAGGTAAGTTCACATCAGAAAAAGTACATTGGTGGACCCAACCTTGCGACCTCTAGAATTCCGTAGGTTTTCCATTTTTCTGTTCCTATAGGTCCATGAATCTTCTCTCACTGGATTTCTCATCACTGTGTCAACACATCTGGCCACATTCTCTTTGCGGATTTCCCTGCTTTGGCTTCTGTTGCCAGAGAAACCTCCTTGGCCTCCTTTCCTGACTCCCCATCTTCTACCTCGCTAATAATCATGAAATTACTTCAGATTTTTTTCTTGAGTCTTTTATAGTGATCGCCTTCTCTCCTATGGCTTCAATTACCTGACTTGAATTAGCACCTAAATCTTTATCTGCAACATAAATCTGTCTGCTACATTCCAGACTCATACATCTAATAGAATGAACTCTTAAATTAAATCTCCATTCATGGTTACTACACCAGTACCTCAGATTAGATACAGTTAAAACTGAGCTAATCATATTTCTCCCTGTGTCCCACTCATCCACTAGTGTCAACGTTTACCTCTAGCCAGACATTTACAGATTACCCAGGAATCTCTCTTTTCCATCAACTCCAGATCCTCCAAATTCTCTTACTTGAACTGCTAGGAGTCCCCTCGTTCCATCAGTGTCTCTCCATTTCTTGAGCCACCATCTTCTCTTTCCTAGATGGCCTCTGAGTCCCCGCTGCCACCCCACCAGTTTCCAGTACCTTCTCTGCACAGTAGTAGCTTCTCTTTGAAAACGTAGACCTGATCAGAAAATACTTCTGAGAATCCCACATGTCTCCTCATCACCATCACAGAGAAGTTCCCAATCCCAGGAGTGGTTATGAGCTGTCTGTAATCTCTCAGCTTCATTGTCACCTCTTGGTGACACTGGGCTGCTCCTGCATGCTTGAATGCACCGTGCCTTCCAACTTGGAGCCTACATAAATGTTTCCCTTTCTCTTTTTCTCATATTTAACTTATTACCTTTTCCTTCCCTTAATAATTTCCAGTCATGTTTCATTTCTTAGACTAAACATCACTCCATGGACAGTATCTTCCCTACCCCCGAACCAAGTGGATACTCATGTTACAGCCTCATGCAAAGTCATTTATTCATTCATCATCCAATACATATTTATTGAATGTCATCTATGAGCCAGGAGTTCACAGCCCAGTGGGCAAACAGATATTGAACAAATACTTCTGAAAATGACCTCAATAATGTCCAGTGATGACATTTTCTGTAATAAAGCAAATTCAAGCAGATAGCAATTGCCAGTTGGGGCCCAGCCCTGTCTGGCTACCTGATAGGCCTCGTGGTAAAACAGTGCACATTGTCTGTGATGGAAGCACCTGTACTCCACTAAAACATCCCAGCAAGATTTTATGGTACCAATTGCCTTGGGAGTTTTGAAAGAAAAATAAAGAATGCTTATCTCACTGTGGCTGTACAGCACTTTATTCAAGCCCCTCATTAAGTTCCCAGCCTCTCCACTATTTACTCATTTAGCTAGTGCCTGATGAAGACCTGCTATGTGTCTGTGCCTAGTAATGACACAAAAATGAAAACACAGAGCTCTGCTCTCCTGGAGCTTCCATGCTGGAGGAGACAAAACACAAACACAAAAAGGAATCATCAGATGCACACCAAAGGACAAGAATTGCTTTTCAGAAGGCAAAATGTTTTGTAAAGATTTTCCCCTGTGAACATAGAGAATCCTATGATGCAGGTGAGTGTTTACCTCCATTGGCGGGTAGATCCTTCTCTTTCATGTGACCTCAGCCAACTTCCAAGTTTCCCCTGATGTGTTATGACCTCCCTTTATGTTCTGTAGGTGTGTCTCTTATGCCTACCTCCTTAAGAAATTTTGTTTGTGCTTCTTGAGAACAGTGTGACCACACCATTTTGGAATGCTTCGTAGTGCTGGGCACATAGTAGGCCAACATAGCACTCCTGGGAGGCCATGAGTTTCTCTGGGGCAGGGCCTGTGATGTCACAAGAACACCAGCCCCTAGCACCTTTCCTGGCCAGAGGAAGAGGGACTGGCCTAAGACTTGTCAAGGGGAATTACTCACTTTAGTATCCTCCAGCATTTGTCATCCACGTGCTTACCTGAGCCTTCTGAACACCAGGAGACTTTTAACCTGCTCTCCTAACCATCCTTATACACATGAGGGCTTGATGGCTTACCGTTTCCCTGTGAATAACAACCCCTGAGGAATATGTGGGGGTAAACTGTCCTCATTTCACATATGACGAACTAGCTCAGAGAGCGCAAGAGGCTTCCCCAGTGGCACCAGCTGGGAACAATCAGAACAAGAACAAGAAGCACAGTCAGGGCCATGGTCCCTCTGTTCTTGTGCTCCTCTCAGCCCCATGATCCTTCCCTGTGCTGGTGCTGGGCCGGGGACACTGCAGACTGAGAGCGAGAGAGATGGGAGGAGGGGGCGCAGGTGCAGCCTGGCCTCCCTGTCAGAATCCGAATACCAGGGAAAGGCTAGCTGCTTAGTTTCCACGGCAACCTGCCACCCAGTCCCTGCAGCCGCAAGCCCCTCTCGGAACACTGAGGTGGGGGCTGTGGGTGCCCCGAGCCAGTCCTGTGCCCACGTCAACTCCCACCGCGTTCCAGGGCCACGGCGGGTGGGAGGGAGTTCAGGCCCCAGGCAGGCTGCTCATTCTGAGTTGGAGCTCTGCCTGCATGGTTCCCATGGGGACGGCTTGGGCACGCGCTGCCTGTGGTCACAAACTCAAATCAGAGCTGCCCTGCGGTTCAGGCAGCTCCTGTCAGTCTCGGAGCCTTTGGAAGAAGGACTGAGCTGCTGTGGTCCAATCCCTCTTCCCCCTCACCTACCAAAGGTGGCTTGAAGAGCTGCAAGGCTTTCTGCTCTAAGGGTGGGGCATCCTCTGTGTGCCAGGGTCAGGTGGCACCAAGATGACTTCCACACAACCACAGCCTTTCAGAAGGGGTGAGGTGGACAGACGGTGAGCAGACAATTGTGACGCAGAGAGGCCCAGCAGCAGTGGGGGTCAGAGCAGGGAAACAGGGGGAACCCATGAATCTCGGGGCATCTTGTGGGGATTTGTTCCATGCAGCAGGCTGCTGCAAAAGTGAGAGGCAGAAGTCCAGACTCTGTGAAATCAGGCTTGTGTAGGAGCAAAGAGAAATGAAGAGGACTGTCTGGGAAATGTGCACTGAGCCTTCTGTGAGTTATGCAGAGCTGGGATTGCACCCCTAAGCTGAAGAGGGAGGTCATTCTGCATGGAGGGGGGCACTGGGCCTGATGGTTATTTGGGAGTTGCTGTGGATGCTGAGAGGACCCACTGAGCAGAGGTGGGGACCACAGTGAGGTGGCTGCAGGAAATCCTGGCAAGGACGCCGAGGCCTGTGACTAATCTCTCCTGGAGTCAGGGGCCTCTGTCCCTGTGGAGTGCGGCCAAGGGCATTGGTTTGTGCATTTGTTGGAAGGGCAGGAAGTGGAGCTGGAGGACACCTCGCTGTTAGCTGACAAAAGCCTCAGCGCCTGCCGTGGGAGCTGACGGCCTGAGGAGGCTTTGCCAAGGAGGCCCTCCAGCCCCCTGTGGGAAGGGTGGTGGCAGGGCTCTCGGAGGCACAGCTCGCAGGCCCACAGGTGGCCCTGCAGCCCACGTGCTGTCAGCGTTGGCCTGTGTGGGGCAAAATGGCCCACGATCCCTGAGAGTGAGACAGCTAGACTCTGCCTCTAGATTCCAGAGCTGGTCTTGCCTTGAAAAAGAGCTGCTCTCAGTTCATGCCCTGAACACTACATCTGCCAGCTATGCCCTGCTTGCTGTGGGGCCCAGCAGCTCTCACAGTGGGAAAATGGGTGGTCTGAAAGTCTTCCCAGGCTTGGTGACTTGTTGGGGAGGTATTGGTAGTAACAATAGCAAATTACAAGCACACAGCGCTAGCCCTTTGCCCTTTACCTGCCTTCTCTCATTTTATCTCATGAGACTGGCACATGTATTAGCCCATCTTGTACATAAGGATGGCAGAGTCAGAGACTAGAGGACCCTATTCCGGTCCCTGGTGCTGAGTGGCAGAGGTGGGGTCTGACATCGGGTCTGGCCCTCTCTCATGGCTCCCACTGCTGTGCTAGATGCAGGCTGCAGACAGGGTTGCAGATTTGCAGAAACACCTGAGGGATGACTATGTAACCTGCCAAGTGAGAGTGGCTCATTCAAAGAGCCTGCTAGGAGCCTATGCCCCAGAAATGAGATATGAAACTCCCCACCCTGCCTGCCACTGGCCATGCAAGCCTGTGATTAGTGTCCAAACAGCATGAGGGCCTCAGGGTTGGTGCATGTAAAAGAAGGCACTCCTTCAGATTTACATGTGCACCTATCTGATTTCAAAGCAGAAATGCATTCAGAGAGCAGGGTAGGCTGGAGCACTGAGCTCTGGGAACCTGAAGCATGTTTAACTTGAGCTGATGTCCCTCCAGCATCTGCATCCCCTGTAAACACCATCTGTAATGCAAAGTCTGTCTCTCCCTCTCTGATTCTTCTGACAGCTGATTCTCTAGAAAGATGGTAGAGGCTTGGCAAGACCTCATTTCCTTTTACGATGGCCCTGGGTGGCAGGCTCTACTATCCCCATTTTATAGAAGAAATTGAGTCCCAGATGTATTAAGTGACTTGATCACACAGCTGTTGTGAGGCAGGACTGACTCCAGACCAGGCTATCTGTGCAACCCAGATACAGAGGGGATTTAGCGAGGTCCAGACAAGAGGGGCAAGGGTTATGGAAACACAGAAGGACTCAGTCTCATTGGGTGAAGCAGAAAGGAGCGGAAAGCCACACAGAGCCAGAGGGTTCTGGGGCTGATTGTCCTGGATGCCAGCATGACAAGAGGACTTCCAGAACCACACCCTCTAGTGGAGGACAGTTTAGGGAGCTAGCTTGGTGAATGTCACAGGGAGTCTTGGAGTGGTTTTAAAAGTCCCTGTGCAATGACACTGAGCCAGGGACTCAGGAGACCTTCTCTCTCCTGTCTGGTGAGCAGTGAAAGGGAGACGAGATGATTGCGCATCTAAACGTCAACATTCTTTAGTCATCTGGGGAACTTGGTTAGCAGATTTCTGGGCCCCAGCCTGGAGCTCCTGGTGCAGAAAGTCTCTTCCTTCCTAAGATCTCAGGTGATGCTGCAGGCCCTGCTGTCTGCACTGTGAGGGACATCTGTGTCACCGTCCCACCTGCCCTGGCCTCCCTGTTTTATGAGGCTCAGCAACCAAGTTCCCAAGCAGCAATGCACTCCTTAAAAGTAGCCTCTTCTTACTCCGTGACCAAGGAGGCATCCTTTGTGCTCCAGAATCATGCTTGAGAGAGGCCACCACTAGCTCTATGGTTTTTTATGGAAGTTTACAGATGACAAGCCTTTCAAAGCTAATAAGTGTTACAGCCAAAATTAAAACTTAAAATTTAGCTGAGACACAAAAGGATGAGGCACAATTACAAGGGGAGGAACTTCATGGCTTTGAACGGCTTACATTCTGTAAGAAGGTATAATTGGGTATTTGTTTAGGAGGCCTGGGTTCCTATAGGTAGGAGATTCATTGACCCACATCTAACCCCAAACTCCTGGGACAGGAAAATTGCTGGGATGAGAGAGAGATGCTCTGCCTAGGTCACCTGGGATGAAATGGATCAATTATCCTCCCGGGGCTCCAAATTACCAAGATGTGGATGGGCCAAGCTCAGTGAGCCATTTGGATTCTTCAACTTTGCAGGCTCAGCGGCCCCCTGGAAGAAAGAACTCTTTAAGAGAACAGCACAGGGCTTGGGGTGATACTAATTTGAATACTAAAAGAGCTGTGTTTTGTTTTCTACCCCAGCTCCTGGTTAGAATAGCACTGGATGGGGGTGGCTGGGGTGAGATGCTCACATTATCTCTGAAATAGATTCATATCCGTTTAGATGACAATTGCTTTACAGTCATAATTGATCCCTGTTTTCATAATTTCAAAGTAAGAGAAAAAATAGGTAGAAGAAAAGAGCCGAACTCAGCAATGGCAACGAATCTGAAGGCGCCATCCTCAGACAATAGCATTTCGTTGTGCCATGGGGGCTCAGAGGAGCCCTGCTTGCCTGGTGCAGATTCAGGGCGAGCTGGATGGAGAGGCTTTCATAAGAGAAACATTTGGGATCTTGGTCCTCTGGGCCCTGGGTGGAAGGAAAACTCAGAGCAGGGCTGAAGGCAGCAGGTTGTGCTCTAAAAGCTGTGCCATGCCCAAGAGAGTCAGGAGTCGGAATACAGCTTAATCTAAATGGACAAAGGAAATACAGAGTGGATGTTAATGGATATTTCAATCTAAGATGAAATATGAGTCCAAGGAACATCACGATATAATATATATTTAATTGAACTGAACTACGTATCCTAAATCAAAGATGTAGCAAGTCCATGCAGAGTGAGAATTGCTCTTTGACCTTTATTTTCTCCCTCCTTAATGCTTGTCTGGGGAGTGAACCATTATCTCACATATTTGCCGAATGAATGAATGAATGAATGAATGGAATTGAAATCGGCAGAGAAGAGTTTCAAAATGTACTTTTGATAATGCAATTAATTTCCTATGCCTTCTAGGTTTTCCACAGTGAAAAGATGTTACTTTGATCTTTGGAAAGGGATTAAAAACTGGCTAAGGGAACTGTTAGGAACTGGTTAGGAGCTCATTCTCTTGGGGCAGAGTTTCCTGAGGTGCCCACTCTTCCAAGCCAGAGATGGCTCCCTCCTGACCTGTGAACTATGCAGGGGACAGAGTCAGGCAGCTGCTGGTTTTGAGGCTGGGGCTCCGTATCAGGAGCGGCCGTGTGGCTGTTGCTCCAGGGGACAGCTCACTGTCAGGCTCTGAGGCTCATCCACGAAGCACTGGTAACCCCAGGACAGGGTATTGGTACCTGCAGCCAGAAAGACAGTGTCCTGGAGGAGAGCATGCCACAGCAGCTGGCAGGCGGCCGGGTGCACCTGCTGGGAAACTGTGGCGGTCGCAGAGGAGCAGCAGGCACCCAGTCCACAGCCTCTCACCTGTCTCCCCAGCTGTGCTTCCTGCTTTCGGGGCAGGAAACCCACCCAAGGGTTTCACTGGGGGAGATGCAGTTAAAGTGGGCTGGAGCTTTTCTGGAGGGGCAGGACTATATCTGGGCTCACTGGGTTGGGGAATGTGGAGAGGGTCATGGGGAGACCCAGTAATGGGACTGGCAGAGGGACAACCAAATGTCATTGGAAGGGGTGCCCTATCCAGCTGTGCCTGTCAAAGTCAGGAACTGCCTGGAGCAGACCTAAAAGGAATATCCTAGAGCCTTGTTCCTAGAGATCTTTCCCCTTCCCTTCTGTTCCTTTCCCCTCTTCCTGTCTCTCTGTATCTCTGTCTCTCTCTCTCTTTTTTTGAGATTTGGAGTTGGCTCCTAGAATCTACATTTTCTGCAAGTGTGCTGTTTGGTTCTCATGCACAGGGTCAAGGAATGCAGTTTGGGTCCTTATATGAGCCAACCTAGGCCAATTGTAACAGTGTGCATGAAAAAGACCTCTCTATATGAGGCCACCAGTCTGATTAGGGCCCACTCCAACCAGCCCATTCAACCACATCTGTCTTGTGAGAGCCCGGTCTCCAGATGCAGTTGCAATTGGGAGTTAGGGCTTCAACCTGTGGGTCTGGGACACAGTCTCATTGGTATCCTGTAGCACTGCAGAACAAGGGGTTTGCCCACCTGGCCAGGGTGGTAGGGACATTCAGAGAGGGGTTAGTCTGCTGGTGAAGGCTCTCGTGCAAGGAGATGACTGGATGCCAACACTGCCTCCCTTTTCAGATCATCTGAAAACCTGTGCATAGCAAGAAGGGACTTTATTGTACTACGGTACTCTGGAGCAAGTAACACTACATTATTTTTCTAAACTTAAACCAAACACCTTTCAGAGGTGCCATCCCTCTTGGAGTAAGAACTTCATCTCAGTCACCCCTGTGGCACCTTTCCTCCTGCCTCCTCTACGACAGTGTTGCTGTGCAGGTCAGGAAAGGAGTCTGGCTTTGCACCCCCCCCCCCCGGTCACATGGGCTCTGCTCACTGTCTGCACTGTGGCATCTCTTGAGGTGCAGCAACTGCTCTGTGCTCTGACTGGCATGAATTCTTGCTCCAAGGCTGAGACCCAACCGGGAACCCAGTCTCTCTTTTATATCATGAGGTGATTGTGTTCTGATTTTGCCGTCTCTGCTGAAAACTCCCACTACTTCAATGTTAAAATTTCTCCCCAAACTTCAAAGAGTGCATTGTTATGGTTTGGGCATAAAATGTCTCTTTAATGCCTCCTGGGTGCAAGGCGATTCGCTCACAGGGCGCTATATTACTAGGTGGACTCCTCTTCCATGAGTTCAGTACTGAGTGTGCTGCTAGGAAGTGGTACCTGTGAGAGACTTGGAGTGGGACCTGAAAGGGATATGCCTGTCCCCAATTACCCTCTGCTTTCCCTGTTTTCTGCTTTTCATGGAGCAGCTGTCCCCTTCCATCATGCCATCTCTGTCTTTTCCCCTTGGAAACTAAGCCAAATAGTCCTCTTCTTTAAGGTACAGGGTATCGAGCACTCTGTTGCCCCAAAAAGTCCTCTTTCTAGCCAGGTAGGTCAGCGCCCTATACAGCCTGTACCGCTCTGTGCTGGCCTGCTCTGGGGGATGGCACACAGCCTGGGCCCAGCAGGTGGGAACAGGTGACACTGTCCCTTCTGGGCCTGAGAGGAAGAGGCTGAAGGTGAATGAGCTGGAGGCCCTGAGGTACACAGCATCGCTCAACTGGAGAGGCAGAGAAGGCTGGGGCACATGTTCTTAACTGTCTGAAAAGTAACAGGGCTGAGAGTCACCCAGAGTGTCTCCCCGAGAGTGAGGAGACTACAGAATGTCACTGCTGGGAGAGAACCTAGAGCCCTTTTCCTAAGCCCCCTTGTTTCACAGGTCAGGAAGCAAAGGCTCAGAGAGGGCGAGGGACTTGCCAAGGCCACACAGCAAGTCAGTACTTGAGCAAGGATGGGTCCTCAGACTCCTTGTTCCCACACTGTCCCTGCTCCTCTGTCTGCCAGATATGGACAGCTTCCTCTGCTCTGACTGACCTCGTCATTTGCGAAGTTGTTAATTGCCATGTATTTTATATGAAAACTCACACTGCATCTAGAAGCCCTGGGGAAGCACAAGCCACCTCACCCAGGTCACCACAGTAGCACCTGGCCTCTCCCAGGGGATGGTGGAACACACTGAGCTCAGAGCTCCTGCACACAGCTAGAGGAAGCAGATACACATTTCGCAGCCTGGGCATCCTGTCTCCTGCAGGGTGTGGCTGCATCAGCCCTCACGGCCAGCCTGGAACAGGCAAGTGTGCCCGCAGTGGCAACCCTGCCAGAACCTGGGAGAAGGATCAGGCATCCGCGTTCCGCAGCACGGCACTGCTGTGCTCCACGGCAAGGTTCGAGCCACCAGGGGAGAGGGGACATGCACGTTGCATCCAGGCTCCTTCATGTTGCAGAGCAGACAGATGGACCCAGCCTCAGTGACCTGCAGAAAGCCGTCCTGGCCTGCAGAGGGAGGGGAAGGCTGCAGAGGATGCAAGGTGGAGGAGGGAGGGCAGCATAGATGCTGCCAGAGGTGCGACACTTGCTGGTGCCAGCTCTGTACAAAGAGCCTGGTGTGGTGACCTAACCTGGACAAAGCGTGCACAGGGTGGGGCACGGGAGGGAAGGAGAAGGAGCTCTGTGTGCAACTCGTGGGCCCCGTGATGCCAGGGTCAGCTGGTGGGCCCATGTGGAACACAGGAGAGGGAGGAGCAGGCTGTTTCTCTGGGCCTCTGAGAAAGGACTGGAAGGGATTCTGCACCTACCCAGCCGGGAGGCCTGCAGATAGGCTGGGAGCTACTCCAGAGCTCAGAGGAATGGGTCTGCGTCCTGTTTGCCACATCCCCCAAATGGGGGTGGAAGGAGGGCCAGGGAAGGATGCTGCCACAGTCCCCTCCCCACACTCCTGGCCGGGCAGGTGGCAGGAAAGGCAGCCTCCAGGATCAGATTAGCTCTTAGAAAAGAGCTAGGGAGACAGAATAACTTCAGCAGATTCTCCAGGGCTGAACCCAGATGGGCCTCCACCTCCAACAGGCAGCCGGGGTGGGCAGGCATCTGTGCCCTGCAGGCCTTGTGGAGCCCTGACCCGTTTATTTGGACAAGCAGTTGTTTGCCATAATTATTCCTGCTACCAAAGAGACCTGAGGCAAGTGCGGCTGACAGGTGAACTCCTTGAGAAAGGGTAGCAGACACTGGGACCCCAGGGACAGGTCCACCCTCTGCCCTCTTCCTGCTACCCTTCCTGAAATCTTGTAGCAGCCCTGGGCATGGGGCTTTGGCTCCCTCCTCCCCTTGACACTGAGGATGCCCACCAATGGCAGGCTTCCCCAGAGAAAGACCAGAGGAGACACTGAGGCTGCTAGTTCTGAACCTGTTTAACTTTCACCCTGGCCCCCAGGGACCTTAGGGCACTGGTTCCTGGGTCCCAGACTGCAGTCTGGCCTGTGGGTACTCCTCAAGCACATTCAAATGACTTCTTGACCTCAGCTCTTCCAGGAATGAGACTAGGTGCTCCTTGGGGGAGCAGATCCCTCTTTTGGCATCTTTGTGTCCCCTTTGAAATTTAACAAAAATGCATACAGCTCAATACGCATTTCACAGGCAGCCAAGGTTCCAGTGCTGAGGAAGCCGCCTAAGTTAACAAACGCTCAGGTGTCTCCCAAAGCAATCTTTGTCACCACTGGTCAGAGGTCAGAGTTTCTCAGTTGAGGATGGGACCCAAGTCACCCTGCTGCTATTTGGGGGTGTGGCTGTCCCTGCCTGCCACATTCTCCACCCAGAGACAGCACACACGTCCAGGCCCGGATGCAGACTGAACATACAGACCCAGCACTCCCTCCTTAGTTCACCCACTTGAATTGGTCCATTTCTGGTCATTTAAAAACCAACTGCATTCAGGGAATGGAATAATAAATGCATAAGAACATATTTAATTACCTTCAAGTATCAGGTAGAAATTTCCCATATCTTCTTCAGAGACTCACAGAGTGGCTTAAAGAATACATGGTCCTTTTTCTCTAAGATAATGTGATGTGCAGGAATAGGTAGCCCAGAGCAATGCAGCAGACACATGTTTCCATCAGGCTCCCACTCTTTCCATCTTTTAGCTAGCTCACCCATCCTTGGGAGGTAGTTTTCATTCTTTAGAGTACCTCATTGGCACAAGATGGCTACCGGAGTCCTACACTAACATCTGAATTCCAAGAAGCAAGAAATGATGGTGGAAAAAAGGTATCTTTCAGAACTTAATATATAAAAATCTAACTTTGAGAGAGGATGGAAACTATGCTTTTTTTTAAAAAATAAGCTAGTCATTTTGATGTCTCCAATAAAATCCTATTTCTTTTAATAAGAAAAGGAGAGGAAAGATTATACCAGCCCCCACCCACTCTGCTGCAACTTTACTGTGCTCTTCCCAACAGCACGGCCTCTTTCTGGACAGCAGCTGAGAGGAGAGCACGCAGGGTGGGCCCAGACAGCTTCGGCTGTGAGCAGCTGGGGCTCAGGCAGCTCACTGCGTTGTGTGGCTTCTTCCTGTGTTTCCAGGCCCAGCCCATTGTCACTACTACCTGCTCTAGTTTGGTGCTGCTGTAGCACAACGTCCAAGACTGGGCACCAAAGTGCAGGCACCTGCTGACAACCCATGGCAGAAGGGTGAAGAGAGGGAAAGGCCAAGATCAGAAGGCGGAGCCCCGGGCCCACCTCCAGGACTGTCCATCAATCAGTAGTCCGTTCTCACCACGCGCTTTAGGGAGATGAGCAGTCTCTCAGGCCAGGTGGGGTCAACCTTGGCAGCCGCTGGGCAGCTGGAAACGAAGGTCTCAAGTGCCGCGGTTGCCGGGGTTGGAATCAGGGCAGTCCTCACACACAGTAGAGTAAGAAGTGCTTCTCCGAGGGTATGGACCTGGTGGGAGCCCAGGGGACAGACATGGTGAGCCCTCTGAGCCGCCTCAGCCCGCCCCGGGTGCCTGGCAAGGTCCTTCTGCTTGGCCTTCCCACTGTCCAGGAGCTGTCGGCCTGGCCCAGCCTCTCAAACAGCGCCAGCGCCGCCTGCTCCTCGGCAGTAGGTGGAGCGGGGCCCACCTTGTGTGGAACACTTGGTCCTTAAAAAGAACCCTTTAAAACTGCCTGGTGTTTGGACTAAATACAGCTACGCTCCCACTCCAATCGAGTCTATAATGGAGTCTAATTTTATAAAAAAACCAATTAATGGCTTTGTAAAATAAAAAAAAGGATCTTTGCTTTTTCTTGACCAAAAGACTCTGTAAGTTAGTCTTGCAAAAATGTCAAATTTTGCTCTAAAGAATGGCAGGACTTCTGGGCAGAGAATAACAGGAAGTGACTCACAGGGGCACCCGAGGCTCTCGCCTCACAGAGGCTCCCCGTGGGGTAATGCTGGCTGCCACAGCCCACTGCAGGGGGCAGAGAGCCCTGCCCGGGAGGGGGTGTGGGCCTCCCGGCAGGGGCTGCTGCACAGGGCCTGGCACCGCTGGCACTGGCAGGCTGGTCCTCAGAGCCGGAACTGCCCCGTGGAGCTGAGAGTGGGAATGTGGTGCCTCAAGGAAAACCCATGAGAATCTAATGTCAAATGGAGCACACAAAGCTGCCGGTCCAGAGACTCGCCCTGGCCTGTTTCTCTCTGGTGGGTGCCTTGAGGTCACCTGATGACTTAGGTGGTGTTCACTGCAGAGCGAGCGAGCGAGCGAGCGGAACCCTGGGAGCCGTCTCTCCTGATTTGCTGGGATTTAACTCAGGCCTGACATCTCTGTTTTGCCGTCTGGCTCCCTGCCCGGCTGCCTCACCTGTGCTTCTCTTCTCCCACTTTCTCTCCACCCCTCGCCCCACTCCCTTCACAACCCCTGTGTTCTGCCTCTCCAGGTCCCTGGATATTCATGTGATGGGTCAGGGGATGAGACCCAGCGGCAGCTGCTGGACATCAAATGTCTTCCACTCCACACAGCTACCTGGTACCTCTGTATTCACTGGTCAGAAAGCAGAGTCCACTTCAGATAGTTCAGGGAACGTTAATAAAGTGACCGTTTACATGTTACCAAGCACCATGTAACAAAAAAGTCAACCCAGTACTTCTAGATCCAAGCAACTAACTCATTCCCACTCTGTCTATGTCTCTGTCTGTCTCTGTATCTCTGTCTGTCTCTCTCTGTGTCTCTGTCTCTCTCTGCCCCCACCCCCTGTCTCCCAAGGAGGAGAATGTAGGTGTGGCCTAGTTGTGTGGTTCTGGCTCCGGAGTCTGTCTTGAGGCTGAGGTCAAGGTGATGCTCATCAGAGTCATTCTGAGATTTTCCTGCAGCTACAGGGTCTGTTTCCAAGCTCGCACAGGGCCTTGTTGGCAAGCTGCCCTTCCCTTTTGCCTGTTAGTTAGAGACTTCAGTGTTTCGCCACATGAACCTCTCCAGAGAGTGACTTGTGGTCCTGTGGCCTTCTTCCCTCAGAGTGAGTGACTTTCCAGGGGCACCCAAGGCAGGAGTTGCAGTCTTTTGTAACTTAATCTCAAAAGCAGATATACGGGCATAGCTACTGTGCCATTCTGGTCACAGCAAACAAGCTAGGTACAATATGGAGGGACCATCCACAGGTATGACCAGCAGGAAGCAAGACCACTGGGACACGTCGGAGGCTCCAGCCCAGGAGTGAAGGGTGCTGAATTGCCACTCTCCTGCATGGAAGGTGCAAAGGAATTGCCACTCTCCTGCATGGAAGCCCAGGGAGGGCTACAGAAAAGCAAAGTACATGACCAGAGTTGTAGCATTAGAGGGAGGCCCCTACTAGAAATGTAGCCTAAGGTAGGAGGAAGGGGAAAAGAATACTCTGACCCTCTCAGTTTCTTCTGGATCCTAGTTGGAAGTCAGGTAAAGGAAGTCACTGTATGTAGCCTCTGAAGAATCTGTCTCCCTGGACCCAAATCAAGGAAAAGGAGGGCAGAGGGTAGATCTGAGATGGGTAACTGGGTAGACAGATTCCAACCAGTACTCTTATAGGTTCTCCAGCCACCCAAGCTTCCCTGGCTCCTCTAGAAATCCCCCCACTTCCACATGTCCTGGGATCCAACAACTAAGTGCAAAGGTCACCCCACTAACCCACTTCCTCGCCACCTCCATTTTGGCCAATCTCAAGGACCCTCTCCAGCACTCAGGGATACCCAATCTGTTCAACCAGACCTCAAACCTTATCAGAGGTTAATATTTTAAATATCATCTCTGGTCAGAAGACTACAAAGAAAATAATCTGACCAAGGCAAAGAGTGATGGGCCAAGGAGAGACGGAAGGGCAAGTTTGGTCTGGAAAAGTGACCGCCTATAGTTTGCACACGGTCCGCATTTCTGAACCAGGCTCCATTGGGGCAGAAATGGGCTTTTGTGTTCTATGAGAAAGGGCTCTCCTGAATCAGACAAGCTGCCACAGGGATTTGGGATGAATCGGGATCACCAGCATTCTGCCTGCGGTTTGGTTCATTTTGTGTGCTCCCCGGGACAGGTTGAGGGGCTGGGTTTGAGAAGCCTGTATTCCTCAACAGAACTTATAGCCAAGATGTTCCCTGTCCTCTACTAGGCTATGCCAAGTTTGAGGGATGCTTGGTGTCTCATCAGCCCACTTGGAATCTAGTTAGGCAGAGAAACTTCCCAAGACTAAGGCCAGAGAAGGGAATGGATCAAGAAGAGGCGGGTGTTTCAGAGGAAGGAGCTGGTACGAGGAAGGTATGGGGGCAGAAAACCCTGGGTTTACGCAAAGCACAGCCCAGGGCCTGGCAGTGCCGGAATGAGCGGGAGACTCAGAGGTAAAATGGCCATCGTGGCCTGGCTAATCAAACCCGGGTGCCCTTATGCGTTTCTTTCCA
This sequence comes from Hydrochoerus hydrochaeris, assembly GCA_004027455.1. NCBI lineage: Eukaryota > Metazoa > Chordata > Mammalia > Rodentia > Hydrochaeridae > Hydrochoerus > Hydrochoerus hydrochaeris. The sequence goes on from PVLA01005626.1 coordinate 22,040, forward strand.
GGGCTCTGCCTGAGCTATTTAGCCAATGCCTGAGGCCAGCTGTGGCACATCTGGGCTCTGTGACGAAAGGTCTGTGATGGCAGGCAGAGTTGGACGCCACACAGGAGAGGTGGCCAGGTCACTAGAACCTGGACTTTGCATGTTGATTCTAATGTGTTTATTCTCTAAGTGAACAGAAAGCTATCCAGAATTTCTCTCTCTTTTCCAACACCTCTGGTTGTTGGAATTTTTGCTCTCCACCATTTCTTTATCTTCCCTGGACATGATGTATGCACCCTGTTCTAAAGTCGTTCGCCAGGAGATGAGGGCCTGAGAGGATGAGCAGCCCAAGCGTGCACCTCCAGGAGTGACAAAGTCAGCCCCTCCATGTCACTAATGTCCAGCTCAGGCCCAGAGAAGGGATGCCTGAGCACACACGGCACATTGAGGGGAGAGTGGTGCTGTCCCCCGCCAAGGGCACTGTGAGGGAGGCAGAGAGGTTTCCTCGGCATACTGGGGTGGGAGAGTGATTGTAGCTTCAGACCCTAGTGACTCTGAGAAAAGCCGCCGTTGGACTCATCAGAGCATTCTTAAGTGTAATTGACTTTTAGGCATTAAACTTTTACCAGAATGAGCTCACATGGTCCACAGGGAGAGACAAAGAGCCTGGCTTTTCCTGCCTCTTGAGGTATTGTCTAGGGTACAGAAAACCCATCCTTTAGCTCCAGGATGGAGCTTTCTCCTGGGAGGGAGAAAAAGGTGAGGTCCTGGGGAAGAGAGGGTGTAGGCTGGGATGCAGAATTGCATGGCCAAATGGTCCTCACCAACTCTTGGAGGGGGTGGCAGAAAAGGGACTGAGATTGCCACCTAACACCTTTTAAGCATCCAGTTCTACAGAGAGCATTGATTGCAGGGTGATGGCGTAGTCCCTGCTCACAGAGCACAGCCCTCCCCAGCCATGCTCGCTCATCCTCAATCAGCGCCACGTTTAACCCACTGGCCTTGGGCACCAGAGTTTTATCTGTGTGATGAAGAGTCAGACCAGATGATGTCATGTCATCTGAGCTTTGTCATTCTATTGAGGGAGTTATTGTAATTCTCATGTCAAGGCTTCTTTCCCAGGACTGAGGCAGCTACTCCCCACCCTCCAGGAGGCTGTCACCTTAGCTGGTTATGTCTTACAGATGGGCCAGGCTTAGCAGTCATCCATAGCTCAGCAGCAGCCTTTCCTTCAGACTTCAGTGCTCAAAGGGGGGATCCATGGCTCAGAGAGGCCCCCAAGTGGACACGAGAATCTTTAAGGCTGGATTTTTTTATGGGGTTGTTGAAGTCGATATGCCATGAACTGCACGTCTCACAAATTTTGATAATATTATCCACTTGCGAAACCACTGTCACAATTAAAATAGTGAACGTGTTCATTGTTTCCAGAAGTCTCCTTAAAGAGACATTTTTATCTCTTTCCTATTAAGTCTGTCCCATCCCCAGGTTCATGTTAGTTTACATTTTCCATAATTACATATAAGTGGAATCATCTGTTGTATACCCGTTTTTCTCTCTGTTGCTTTCCCTTAGCACAGTTCTTTTGAGGATCATTCATGGCATTTTGTGTATCAATGGTTCATCCCTCTGTGTGAGCTGAGTGGATAGTATTGGATGAATATTCACAATTTTCTGATCTATTCACCTGTTGGTGAATGGTTGTTTGCAGGTTTAGGCTATTAAAAATAAAGTTGTTATTAACAGTAACGTACAAGCCGCTGTGTGGGTATCTGTCTTCACTTCTATTGGTGGGAATACTCAGTAGCGGATTGGCTGCAATGTGCTTGGTAGTTGTACATATAACTTTACAGGAAATAAGGAAATGGATTCTCCAAAGTGGCTGCATCTTTTGCAGAGAATAAAACAAAAGAGGACAGAACAACGCAGATCAGAACAATACAAACAACACAACACTTCACAACAAGACAATTGGATATCAACAGTAGTTTCCATAATATCTTTCTTTGAAATAGTTGAGCATAGCTTCACACACAATATATCAAACATAACAAAATAGAATAAAAGCATTCAAGAGAATGAAACTATTACAAGACATTCTGAACCAAATAACAGAAAACGAACAATGGCTACTATAATATCTCATTTTCCATAAAAAATTTGTTTATATTATTATACATATTAAAATCCAGTAAGACACAACATGATAGAACCAATGGTAATAGAAGAACAAGAGCATGGTAGGACTTCAGAGCAAGATGATACTAAATCAGCAATGGCTGCCATAATGTCTTGTTTTCTTCAAAGTAGCTGTTCATGCCATCACACAAATAAGGTCAAACAAAACAGAATAAAACAATTCCAACCAATGAATGAAAACATTACAAGTCTTCAAAGAAATATAATGGGGATCCATGATTACCATAGAATCTTATGTACGCTTACCTTTTCTTACACTAGGGAGACTATGCAGTATTTATACATGTGAGTTTGATTTATTTCACTTATGAGTATGGTCTCAAGTTGCATCCATTTATTTATAAAATCTCAATGTGATCATTCTTTATAGCTGAGTAGGACTCCATTGTATAAAAGTACCACAATTTTTTTATCCATTCCTCAGTCGATGGGCACTTAGGTTGTTTCCAAGATCTGGCTATTACAAATTGTGCCGCTATAAACATGGGTGCACATATATCATTGTGGTAAGATGTTTTCAGATCTTCTGGGAATATGCCTAAAAGTGGAATAGCTGGGTCAAATGGGACCTCCAACCCCAGCTTTTTGAGGAATCTCCAGATTGACCTCCACAGTGGTTGCACCAGTCTACACTCCCACCAACAGTGCAGAAGAGCTCCTTTTCTCCACAGCCTCTCCAGCATTTGTTGTTGGTAGTTTTGTTGATCCTGGCCATTCTTTCTGGAGTGAGATGGAATCTCAGTGTGGTTTTAATTTGCATTTCTCTAATGACCAATCATGATGAACATTTTTTCATGTATTTATTTGCCATTCGTATTTCTTCATCTGAGAGCTGTGTATTCATCTCAGATGCCCATTTTTGTATTGGGTCTTTGAATTTTGGGGGCCTGATTTTTTAAAAATTCTTTATAAGGTCTAGACAGAAGTCCTTTGTCTGAGGAACAGTTCACTAAGGTTTTTTCCCAGTTTGTGGGTTTTCTTTTCACTCTGCTGGAGGTTTCTTTGGACATGCAGAAACTCTTTAATAAGACATGATCCCAGTTATTGATTCTAGGAAGCGTTTCCCATGCAGTTTGGTTCTCATTCATGAATTTTCTACCTACCCCTATGTCTTCAAGATTTTTACCTACTTTGTCTTCCAACAGATTTAGTGTTTCTGTTTTAATATTTAGATCTTTGATCCATTTAGATTTTAGTTTCGTACATAGTGATAGGCATGGGTCTAGTTTTAGTTTTTGGCATATGGATAGCCAGTTTTTCCAGCACCATTTATTAAAAAGACTATTGTTCTTCCAGTGAACATGTTTGGCTCCTGTATCAAAGATAAGGTGGCTGAGTGTGTTTGTAGTTGTGGTTGTATCTTCTAGTCTATTCCATTGAACTTCAGGTCTGTTTTTATTCCAGTATCATGTTGATTTTATTATGGTAGCTTTGTAGTATAACTTCAAGTCAGGGATTGTGATGCCTCCTGCCTTGGCTTTGCTGCTTTAGAAATGCCTTTGCTATTCTAGGTCTCTTCTGGTTCCAGATGAATTTTAGGAGTGATTTTTCTAGATCAATGAGGTATGTTAGTGGTATTTTCATTGATTGCATTGAATCTGTATAACAATTTTGGGAGAATGGCCATTTTCACAATAGTTATTTTTCCTATCCATGAACAAGGGATGTCTTTCCATTTTCTGAGGTCCTCTTCAATTTCTTTTTCAGGGTGTTATAATTTTCCCTGTACAACTCTTTTACATCTTTCATTAGATTAATTCCTAAGTATTTCATTTTTTTGCATGCTAGTGTGAAGGGTGTGGCTTCTCTTATTTCTCTCTTGGTGATTTTGTTGTCAGTGTATAGGAATGCTATTGATTTTTGAGATTTGACTTTGTATCCAGCTACATTGCTGAATTTATATATTTAGGAGTCTTTTGATGGCTATCAACCATCAAATGGAGTTTTGGGGGTCTTCTATGGAGAGTATCATGTAATCTGCAAATAATGATAGTTTAACTTCCTCTTTTCCTGTCTTTAATCCTTTTATTTCTCATTCTTGTCTAATTGCTCTGGCTAGTATTTTCAGTACTATGTTCAATAGGAGTGGTGATAAGGAATATCCTTGTCTTGTGCCTGATTTTAAGGTAAAGGCTTTCAGTTTTTGGCCATTTAATATGATGCTGGCTTGTTGATTTGTCATAGATGGCCTTTATCATATTGAGGTAGAGACTATCTATTCCAATTCTCTGTAAGGTTGTTATCATGAATGGGTGTTGGATCTTATCAAAAGCTTTTTCTGCATCTATAGAAATGATCATGTGATTGTTACTTTTGGCTCTATGGATATGGTGGATTGCATTTATTGATTTACATATGTTGAGACAACCCTGCATGCCTGGGATGAATCTCACTTGGTCATGGTGTATAATCTTCTTGATGATTTGCTGCATCCTGTTCCTCAATATTTTATTGAGAATTTTTGCATCTATGTTCATTAGGGAGATTGGCCTGTAGCTCTCTTTTTTAGCTGGGTCTTTCTCAGGTTTTGGTACTAGAGTAATATTTGCTTCCAGGAATGACTTAGGAAGAATTGCTTCCTTTTCGATTTCATTGAAC
>PVLA01005626.1:26915-141728 GCA_004027455.1 Hydrochoerus hydrochaeris
TTCTTCTGTGTTATCAAATCTATGAGAGTAGAGGTTTTTGAAATAGGTGTTGATGATCTGTATTTCCACAGAATCGGTAGTGATTTCACCTTTTTCATTCTGTATTGTATGAATTTGAGTTTTTTCTTTCCTTTTTAAAATTAGGTTGGGTAGGGGCTTATCAATTTTATTTATTCTTTCAAAGAACCAACTCTTTGATTCATTGATTCTTTGTATTGTTTTCTTAGTCTCTTTTGCATTAATTTCTGCTCTGATCCTTAAAATTTCCTCCCTTCTTTTGGTTTTGGGCTTGGCTTGCTCTTCTTTTTCTAGCTGTTTGAGGTGTAGTATCAGGTTGTTTATTTGTGTTCCTTCTGTTTTCCTACTGTGGGAACTCAGCACAATAAATTTTCTTCTGAGTACTGCTTTCACTGCATCCCACAGATTCCAGTAAGTTGTATTTGTATTTTCATTTGCTTGTAGATATTGTTTAATTTCTTCAATTTCCTCTGTGACCCACTGATTTCCCAAGAGTGTATTATTCAATTTCCATGTGTTTGTGGGGTTTTTGCAGTTTCTTTTATCATTAATTTCCAGTTTCATGGTGCTATGATACAATAACATGCATGGGATAATTTCAATTCTTTTGCATTTACTTAAATATGTTCTGTGGGCTAGTATATGGTCTATTTTAGAGAATGTGCCATGTACTGCTGAGAAGAATGTATGTTCTGATGTTGTTGGATGGAACACTTTGTATACATCTATCAAGTTCATTTCTTCACAGGTGTGATTCAGTTCTGATATTTCTTTGCTGATTTTCTGTCTAGTGATCTGTCCCTTTGTGTCAATGGCATGTCAAGGTCTCTTGTTATAATTGTGTTATTGCTTATTTGATTTTTCATTTTTGTTTATACTTGCTTTGTATAGATGGATGCTCTGGAATTTGGTGCATATATATTTAAGATTGTTATCTCTTCCTCTTGAAGTTTTCCCCTAACTGGTATGTAGTGACTTTCTTTATCTCTTTGGACCTTTCTTGGTTTGAAGTTCACATTGTCTGCAAACAGAATAGCTACTCCTGCTTTTTTTTTGAGTTTCTGTTGCATGAAGTATTGTTTTCCATCCTTAGACTTTCAGTCTATGAATTTCCTTTTGGGTTAGATGGGTTTCTTGCAGATAGCATATGGTTGGACATTGTTTCTTGATCCATTCTGCCAGTCTGTGTCTTTTAATTGGTGAATTGAGGCCATTTACATTAATGGTTATAAGTGTTATATGTTAGTTTATTGTTGACATGTTATCTTTCTGCTGTTGTATCTTTATCTTTCCCTTCTGTTTAATTGTCTATCTTGCTTAGTGGTTTTTTCCTATGTATATCTAGAATGTCTTTGAGCATTCTTTGCAGGGTTGATTTGGTGATCATAAAGTTCTTCAGCTGTTCTTTATCATGGAAGTATCTTATTTCTCCATCCATTTTGAAGGACAGTTTTGCAGGGTACAGTATTCTGGGTTGGAAGTCATTTTCCTTTAGGATCTGAAATATTTCACTCCATGCTCTTCTTGACTTCATTGTTTGAGAAGTCTGCTGTGATTCTGATAGGTTTTCCATTATAGGTGACCTGTCTTTTCTCTCTAACAGCTTTTAATATTCTGTTCTTATGTTGGATTTCTGGGATGGTGATTACTATATATCTGGGTTTAGTTTTATTTTGGTTATGGCTGTTTGGAGTTCTATATGCTTTGCTAATCTGAATGTCAGTTTCCATTCTCATGTTTGGGAAATTTTCAGCTATTACTTCTATAAATAGCCTTTTGATATCATTTGTGTTGTCCCCTTCTTTTTCATTTATCCCTGTTAATCTTATGTTGTTTTTCTTTGCATCATCTTGCAACTGTTGAATTGTTATTTCCTGATTCCTTGTTGTTTTTAAAAGATCTTTCCTTTCCTCTTCACTAGCTGCAGTCTTATCTTTGAGGTCTGAAATTCTATCTTCACTTTTGTTGAGGCAGTTTTGGCAACTTACAATAGAATTTTTGATTTCCTGTATATCTCTTTGAATCTGCTTCATGTATTCTGTTTGTTTCTTATACTGTTCATTCAGGAATTCTATCTGTTTGTTTTGTTCCTCTAATATTTTAGCTGTGTCTTCTTTAGATGCATTCACTATTTCTTTCACTACTTTTATCATTTCTTCTTTTACCTGGGAGATTATTTCTAATTTGAATTCCTTTATAGCTTCCTGTACTTGCTTCTTTATTTCAGTTGATATATTTCAGGTATTTCAGGTGTATGACTAGTATTTTCTTCTATGTATGTGGCTCCAAGGCTTTCTTGCGATGGGCTGGAGGTTTGAGATTGCATTTTGGTTTTTTGTTTTGTCATTTTCCTTTATTTCCATGTTTCAAGTGATGTTCCAAAACTTTCCCTGAGCATGTTGGGAATCACTTCCTGTGCCCTCAGCTCCTGGGACTCAAGGGTCTTGGCTCCCCTGGTTGGATGAAGGTCACTGGGTGTGGTCCACTCAAGCCCATGAAGCCTTTCAAGCCTAGTCCAGTGTCCTAGGGGGCTGGGTGGGCACCCAAGCACTGGGAGTGATATCCCAAACTCTCCCAGGCCAGAGCCAGGGAGCTGGAACTTCCTTTACTGCCATGCAGGTCTAACTCCACTCTTGGCACCAGCCTGGTCTCCTGGTTGAATAAAGCTTGCTGGGCATGGCCCACTCAAGCCCATGAAACCTCTCCTGGCTAGTCCAGTGTCCTAGGGCACTGGGCAGGCACCCAAGCACAGGGAGTGATGTCCCAAATTCCCCTGAGCCAACACCAGTGAGCTGGAACTCTGCTTGCTGCCATGTCCTCCAAAAGCATCCTTTTTTATAGCTGAGTAATATTCCATTGTATAAAAATATCACATTTTTTTCATCCATTCTGTGGTTGATGGGCATTTTGGTTGTTTCCAAGATTTATCTATTACATATTGGGTTGATATAAACAGGGGTGCACATATATTGCTGTGACATGACTTTTTCCATTTTTCTGGGAAAATACCCAGCAGGGGAATAGCTGCATTGAATGGAACTTTCACTCCTAGTTTTCTGAGGAATCTTCATACTGATTTCTGAGGAATCTCCATACTGATTTACACAATGGATGCACCAGTTTATACTCTCACCAACAATAGAGAAGTGTTCCTTTTCCCCCACAGCTTATTTGTTATCAGTTGATTTCTTGATGGCAGCCATTTTTTCTGGAGACGAAATCTCAATGCTGTTTTAACTTACATTTCTCAAATGACCAGTGATGGTGAAGTTTTCTTCATGTGTTTTTAGCCATTTTATATCTTCACCTGAGAAATGTGTGTTTACCTTAGATGTCCATTTCTGGAAAGGGTCTTTGAATTTGGAGGATTGATATTTTTCAATTCTTTATATGCTATGGATATAAGTCCTTTGTCTGAGGGATTGTTAACTAAATTCTTTCCCATTCTGTGGGTGTTCTTTTCACTTTGTTGATGATGTCTTTTGAAGTGCAAAAACTTTTTAATAATGTGAGATCCCAGTTGCTGACTCATTTAAGCATTTCCCAGTTTGCATTTTCTTCATGAATTCTCTGCCTACCATTATGTCTCCAAGATTTCCACCTACCTTGTCTTCCAGTAGATTTAGTGTTTCTGTTTTAATGTTTAGATCTTTGATCCATTTTGACTTTAGTTTAGTGCATAGTGATAGGCATGCATCTAGTTTCAGTCTTTTGCATGTGGAAAGCCAATTTTTCCAACACCATGTATTGAAAAGGCTATCCTTCTTCCAGTGAACATGTTTAGCCCTTTGTCAAATATAAGGTGGCTGAGTGTCTTTGTAGTTGTATTTGCATCTTCTAATCCATTCCACTGACCCTCAGGTCTATTTCTTTTTCAGTAACACGCTGATATTATCACTGTAGCTTTGTAGTATAGTTTCAAGTCAGGAATTGAGATGCTTCCTGCCTTGCCTCTGGTGCCCAAAATTGCCTTTGCTATTCTAGGTTTATTCTGTTTCCAAATGAATTTTAGCAGTTTTTTCACTAGATCTATAAAGTATATTAATGGTATTTTGTTTGGGATTGCATTCAATCTGTATAACAGTTTTGGGAGTATGGCCATTTTTATAATGGTGGTTCTTTCTAAACAAGAGCAAGTGATACGTTTCCATTTTCTAATGTCTTCTTCAATCTCCTTTTTAAGAGTAGTATAATTTTCAGTTTACAAGTCTTTTACATTCTTGGTTAGGTTGATTCCTAAGTATTTCATTTTTTGGATGCTATTGTGAAAGTTGTCATTTCCATAATTTCTCTCTCAGTGAGTTTGTTGTTTGTGCAGAGGAATGCTACTGATTCTTGAGTATTGACTTTGTAGCCAGCTACACTGCTGAATTTGCTTATTACCTCTAGTAGTCTTTTAATGGAGTATTTTGGTCTTTGATGCAGAGTTTCACATCATATGCAAAAGTGATAACTTAACTTCTTTGTTTCCTATCCTTATTCTTTTTATTTTTCTTGCTTTCCTGATTGCCAAGCCCAGCATTTCCTGAACTATATTGAATAGGAGTGGTCTTGTCCTGATTGTCTTGTTCTGATTTTACCGTGAAAGCTTTCAGTTTTTGTCCATTTAGTGTAATATGGCTGTTGGTTTGTCATAGATGGCCTTTATCATATTGAGGTTGATACCATCTATTCTGAATTTCTGAAGGGTTGTTATCATGAACAAGTGTTGGACTTTATCAAAATATTTTTCTACATTTATTGAGATGATCATGTGGTTTTTGTTTTTGGTCTATGTCCTCTCTCCTAAATGGATTTTTTTGATCACATGATTTTTCTCTTTTAGTTTGTCCATACAATGTAGTACATTGAGTTTCATCATGAGGTTGACCATGCACTTCTGTGATAAATACCAATCAGTTTGATATGTTTAAAAATGTATTTCTGGATTTGATTTGCTAAACTTTGTAAAAACATTTCAAATCTATATTCATGAAGCACATTGGTTTGTAGTTCTCTTTCATTGAAATGTCTTTGTCTGGTTCTCACATCAGGGCAATTCTGGCCTCATAGAAGGAACTGAAAATATTTCCACCCCTTTAATTTTCTGGAAGTTTGTGTAGAGCTGGAATTCTTTTCTCCTCTCAGGGTCTGATACAATTAATCATCTGAAGCCATCTGGGACTGATGTTTTCTTTGTGGTAAGGACTTTGGCTATATATTCAATTTTTAAACAGATGTAGCACTACCCAAACAATCATTTCTTTTCCAATGTTGTTAGTTTGTGTCGTTTAAGAAATTTGTCTACTTCATCTATGCTGTTGAGCTTACATGAAATTACATGAAACTGTGATCATTTCATTATTCTACTATCTCTTAAATCTGTAGTGATATCACTGTTTTGATTTTCATATTGATCATTTATCTCTTTTTCTCTAATTATGCTAGTGAAATATTCATCACAAATTTTGGTTTTCTTTATTATTTTCCTGCTTTGTATTTTATTAATTTTTTACCTTTATTATTTAACTTTTTCTACTTTAGGTTGAATTTGCTCTATGTTTTTGGTTAGGATGAAAGCTGATGACATAATTGATTTGGTAATTTTTTAACTTAACATTTTAATGCTATAAATTTTCCTCCAGCTACTGCTTTAGCTATATCCTACATAGCTTCAAATTTTGTGTTTGTATTCTTTAGTTCAAAGTACTCTTTGATTTCTTCTTCAACTTATGAGTTAAAGAACTTGGGAGTTGTTATTTTGTATTTCTACATTTTTAGTGATTCCCCCACCTCAAATGTCTTTCTGTTGTTGATTTCTAATTCAATATGATCCGATTATATATTTTAGGATTTGAACATTTAAAATTTATTAAAAATTTCTCAGCTTCATTTTGGGAAATATTCTATATGGACTTGAAAATAATGTGTATTTTACTCTTGTTGAATTGTATAAATAGCAAGTAGGTCAAGTTGATCAATAGTTTTGTTCAGGGCTTCCATACCCTTTTGTATTGCTACCCCAAGCCAAAGAAGTCTCTCCCAGCTCCAGGTGGGACATTTTCTTTGCAGGATTCATCTTCCTAGAGAGGTGGGCCATCACTTGAGGTTTTACTGACCTTTACAGACTTAGCAGAAATATTTCCTTCCAAACTTCATGGCTAAAGAGATCCAGATCCTTCCTGAAACTTCTATTTATATCCAAAGGAATATTTCTCAAGTATTACACTTTAAACTACCAGTTTATGAGAAAGACTTTGGAAATCTGAATAGCACTCAAAAGTAAGTAGACTATGAGCTACCATTGTGATTTGATTCAGCAAGTGATTTTTAAATATAGAAATAACCCCCAGAGAATGGAGAAGGAGTAAGGGTACTTGATGCTTTGTTGGCACAGTGGGCATGATTTTCAGATTTAATATCTGTACTCATTCAGAGTGACTTGAGTTGGGACACTGATGGAGATGAAGGAAGGCTATGTTTGTACACCTAAGATGCCTCTTGTACCACCACTATGTGACCAGCCATTTGAATCTACATTAACAGAAGTATACTGCCTTCTGGGCACCTGGTTTTAGAGAAGTAGATTAACCAATATTGGAGAAAGGGAGAGAAAGAATAGTAAAAGGATCAAAACTAGGTCCAAATATTAGGGAGCCAAATATATTGACAGAGAATGTGTACATTAAATATAAGAGGGAATACAGCATCTCCCCAGTGCAGATTTCCATACTGTAAAAAGAACTTTGAAAACATGCCATTATGTCTAGAGAGAAAAAACTGCTATCTAGAGGTTCACAAGCACTGCCAGATAAACCCCACACCCTCCCTTAGCTTTAGCTATGCTGCCCCTTGGTCTGTGGGGCAGGAAATATGACAGTGGATGGCATGAAGTCTTGAGCCACATGCTTGGGTCTGAATCCTGGTGACCAGATTAGCTATACGGACTTGACTGATCCTCAATTTCCTTTACAAGTCTGTTTTCTTACTTGCATAACACAGGTTAGACATAATTTCTGCCTGAGAGAGTTTTTCTGAAGATTCAGTGAGCTAATGCTGGTAAAGGACTACCTGGTCCAGAATAAGTGCTCAATAAATTCTAGCTCTTGTTTTCTGTCTCTTTGTTTATTCCTTGTGTGTGGAGAGAAAGAAGTGCCCATGGAACGATCCTGGAGGTTCTATCTCAGTTGCCAGGCAACAAATTCTCTGGGACCAATGGCTTCTACTTTGTAAGGAAGGGAGCTGTGCAGTACTTCAACTTCCTCAGGGGCATTGGATGCCAGGAGATGACATTGCAGGACTACTCCCCACCACAGCCAGCTCCTGAACCTGCCTGTTTGTAAGTAATACAAGCTCTCATCCTTGCCCAATAGAAAGGCAGATAAAAACAGGAGCAGGATCCTTTCTGGAAATAATCATGGCATGCCCTGGCTTCTATACCCTACTTAATGGGGTGGGAGGAAGATGAAGATACTGCACTCTGTAGCTCATCTTGTGGACTATGAATTTCTCCAGTGAAACCTGCTCTGTGCCCATAACATACGCTGTGGTGTTTACTTTCCTCTCCACACCCTCCCCTGAGCTGTCTCACTCCATTTCATCAGGGCAAGTCCTCAGCCTCTGAGACCTCACTGCTTTCTCATAGGAATTCATCCACTCCTAGCGGTTCAAGTGTCACCCTTTCAATGAGGATGCCTGTCCATTCATTGTCCTTAATTTCCAGGCCTGCCTAGAGATTGTCATTGGGACCTATCATTTTAAACCTTCAGAGCACTGAACACTGAATTAACTTTTGGGTTTTCCTCCTTCTTAGACATGCAAACAAACAAACAGAAACAAAGAAAACCTTGTTCTTCATACTTATCCTCATTAACTTGCACTGTCACCTATCTTGTCACCCTGTTCAAAAATTCTAAGGCACCCCAGGTTCTTCCTCTGCATGCGATCAGCTGGAACAAGCATCTTATGGTCACACTGCTCTGCCCTGTGCCCTTCCTGGCTCAGTGCTCTTCTCTGCCAGGGCCACAGGATGGCATTTTCTCTACCTTTCCACCTTGCACACTCTATCCTGTTATCTTTCCTCTCCCCTAAAACACTTGTGAGTGTCTCCCACGAAGAGAGGAAATTGATGTCTAGAGCTTCCTAAGCACTGCCAGGCAGACTCCACACCCTCCCTTAAACTTCAGCTGCGCTGCCCCCTCTGTCTGTGGGGCAGGGAGATATCACAGTGGACGGCTTGAAGTCTCAAGCCACATGCTTGGGTCTGAATCCTGGTGACCTTGATTTCCTGTTTCCTCACCTGCCTAATTCAGGTTAAATTTAATTTCTACCTAGCAGAATTTTTATGAAGATTCAATGAGCTAATGCTGGTGAAGGACCACCTGATACAGAGTAAGTGCATGACAAATTCTAGGTCTTCATAACTTCCTGTGTTGGCATTTGAGGCTGTCAGAAACAGTTTATTTCTAAAATCTGATGCTGATGCTCGTAATATATGCTAGTCCAGTCAGTTGGGTAACTCACTCCTTACACTTTCTACTCCTCCATTTCAGTCTCCCTTTAAAACCATAGCCACTTGTCAAAATGCTGCATCTCCATCAAGTTCATCTCAGGTGTCCCTCTCCCATGGACCTTCCTCCATTCACATCCCCAGAGCAGAGGTCTGTCTCTGGTTTGTGGCATTTGTTACAGTGTGCTGTCAGCATGTGGACACTTGCTTGAGTATCTTCCTAATTAGCATATTTCCTCTTGAGGTTAAGGGTCACTTGAGTCATCATTACCCATGGCTTAGTTATAGTTGTTATAGGTGTCTGTCCTCCCAAAGCCTCATAGGTGAGGCTCTATCAGGTGGCTGAATCTAGAGTGTGTGATTGATTCATGGTGCAGTGCTAGGATTAAGACTGAGTGATTACTAAATCCATTTACTGATTGGTTTGGCAGCACCCTAATCCCTGTAGCCTAGATACAGTATCAGGGAAGAAAAAGGCTTGTCTTGTCTCTTGCTTGCTTACTTTCACTATCTTCTGCTTGCTGTGAGCTGGTTCTCTGCGATGTCCCTCTGTCATGCCACCGTGACTTGGAGCCAGTTGATTATGAACTGAAACCTTTCCAAACTGTGAGCTAAATAAACCATTTGCATTTTAACTTCTGGTGTCAGGTATTTTGTCTCAGCAATGAGAGAAAAGTAATGAAAACAGAATTTGGTACCAGAGAAGTAGGGTCATTGTTGTGATGGTACCTTGCTATGTGGTTCAGAAGCCTTTGGGAATAGCTTATGGGAAGAGGAAAGGTTATGAAAGGTTTGGAGGTGCCAGCTGAAAGACGAGAGCTGGAACACCTTGGGCTACATTTGATGGGAGAATCTGGTCAGAGCTCGGCAGAACAGAATGCTGATAGGAATGATGCCAGGAAAGGCCAGGGTTGGGAGGTTTCTGCTGGGAAAAAGGACTGTGTTGGCTGTTGAAATCCAGAACATATGTGAAATGGCTTGGCAGAGTTTGTCTGCATTTTGCTCATGTGCAGAGACTTTCCTCGAAACCGAGATTAAGGGTGGCAGGCTAATGTTGAAGAAGAAATTTTAAAGCAGTCTAATGTTGCAGTGGTGGCATGGCTACTGTTATGACCTTTTAGTCAGGTTTATGTTGAGAATCAAGAGCAAAGAGCTCAGCAGAATGATTCAACTGTTGTGAGTTTAACTTTGGATGTTGGGAATTTTTGTCTTAGCAACGAGAGAAAAGTAATTAATACAGAGCACTAACTTGGTCCTCAGGAACATGACGATTGATCAAATTGAAGAGGGCTTAAATTTCCTGGAGAAGCGGATTCAGGACAGTGCCTGGCTTCGTGTGCCTCCAAGGTTGTTTACCATATGTATTCAGTGCAGCCACAGGAAGCAGAGTTCAAACATCGCTGCCTCTAGAGTATCCTGGCATTCGCACAGTGAGAAGTGTCTCTGGGGAGGGTGAGCTTTCTGGCATTCATCAACATTTAAATAATTTACTGCTTCCTGCCTTGGCTCTCCAAGTGCCAGGCTCACATAGATTGCTGTGCAGTTCTTAGAAAAGAACACTTTGGATACTTTCTACCATTTGTGAAGGAAATGTAATTCAACCTTGAGCAGAAGTTGTGTGCCTCCCAGGAGATGGCTCCAGGAATTCAGTCTTGGGCAAATAAAACCATGTGAGGGTGGACAGGCGTACACGAGGAGAGCTGGAGCTTCTGCACCAAGCAGATCACATCCACATCACTGAGCATTGGTCTGGAACAGGCAAGATCACATCCTTCCAGATACTCCTCCACCTCCCGCAAAGAGGTGCTCATGTTGGAATGACCAGTCATCTTTCCAAGAGAACTGGGTAAGGATGTATAGAATGCTCAGTGATCACAACCAGAGGCATCATTTAGGAAAGCCATCTGTCATACCAGTGCCTCAGGAGAACCTGGCTGTGGCTTTCAAATCAGTGACCCTCACAGTCTGCTGCAGAGCGCTGCAGTCAATCTCAGAAGTTTCCTAGTCCTGCCCAATTCCCCAAAGCTCCATCTCTACAGCTGTGTGAGTGTGTGCAAGTTGCTCAACCTTTCCGAGCCTCAGTCGTTTCATTTCCGAAGGGGCATATTTTACACTTACTGGTTTGCTAAACGCTCAAATGAAATTACTTAGGACAAATTCTCAGCCAGTGCCTGATGCATAGTTGCCACTAGATAAGTATTAGATGATTACTTTATTACTATTTTTAAATCAGTGCTCCAAAACACAAAGCTGCCCATAACATCCATGAAACTGAGGCCTGGATATGGTTAGTCATTGAACATAATCTCTAGCTCATCACAGGGTCACAGGGGCTGTGCTCCGGCTTCAGATACCTGCTCTTCCCACCCGTCTGAGTGTGGGATCCCAGGGCCGAGCCTGCGAGGTCTTCCTCTATACCTCTATATCACAGGCACAACCCAGGCACTTTTGGGACTGAAAGGCTAATTCCTGGTTTAATGGCCAGGAGCAGGAGGGAGTGTTTCCAATACTCGTGGAAGTCCTGCACTGCTCCTGGCTCTTCTCTCATGATAGACTTGGGTTGTTCACTGCAGTTCATGCAGACATTCAGCCAGAATTGAAAGCAAGGCTTTCAAATGGCTAAAGTTACTAACCAGCCATCAGGCCTTATGACTCCCCAGGCTTGGAGCCCACGTGTGCTAAGTGGTGCTCTCTCCATGCAAGGTGCTCATTGCTGAAACTTGAGCCAGAGTCAAGTGGAGGTTCTTTGCTAGTTCCAGGAGCACAGAGTGCTGGATCCTTCATGAGCCTGCTCTCCAGAATTCAGCATGCATGGTTCCTCCTGGTTCCACAGTCAGTCATCGCATGAGATAAGTCATAGAAATCAGAATGCTGAAAAGGCTAGCTTTCTGCAACTGAACAGTCAACTGCTAAATACTTACCAGACAGACTGCTAGCACCAGTCTTTAATTCCAAACAGAGAACCACAACAAACTACTACTCGCACAACTGTGAAACAAGAAGAAGATATTAGTGTGCTAGCAGGGTGTACTGACGCATACATGCCTGCCACCCAAGCATTCTGGGAGGCTAAGGCAGGAGGATCAAAAGTTTCAGTACAGTCTGGGCCAGTTAGTGACTTAGCAAGACCCTGTCTCAAAATAAAAAATTTAAAAAGGCGTGAGGATATAGCTTAGGGCAAAGACTCTGGGTTCAATCTCCAGTATGACCAAACAATAAAAACAACAAATTAATGCACTATCTCAATGACATGTAAACTGAAAGTTTATTTATTATATAACAGATTGTAACTTGTAAAAGGCAGGGTGGTGACTGACAAGTCAGGAATATGCCTGTCTTAAGTACACCCAAAGAACTTAATGCTGGTTAAAACAAATAATAAAAAAAAATATACACACACACATATGTGTAATGAGCTGTTCCTTTATTGGCAGTTTTTAAATTTTATCTTGGCATGCAAAAAAGCTACATGTGACAAACTACATAGTGACATCAGAAAACCATTAAAGATATTGGTTATGGTACTTAGAAACATACAGGAACACCATTTAAATTTTAACGTGATTTTGTGGTTTTTACTGTTTTGTTTTTACATGATTTGATGTGTATTTCAACCCTAACACAAACATAGAGATCTTTTGCAGCCTTTTCTTAGGTCTCCTTCCTTACTAAATAGTACCAGTGGTTAATAGGCAGCCTTACCTTAAATCTCTGTAAGAATTAAAGTGAATATTGAAACCTCACATCTTTCAGCCGGAAAAATAAATGGCTAGTTCAGAAATTCCCTTGCTTGTTCAGACACCAAACCACGGACCCTGGAGCTCTGCAGCTGGAGGGTATAAGGCCGTGAGGTAGGGGTGGAGATAAGGGACTTAGTCATAATGAACCTTGTGCTTGATCACCTCGGAGCCACACAGGTCTCCATTGGGAAGTATCTCGGGTGAAGAAGGCCTGTTTTCCACAGCGTATTTGGTTGTCTTCATCATGTACTTTCGAAAGGCCTTTTGAATAATAGCAGCACCCTTTTCCTCTGCCTTTCTCTTAGTGGTGGTGACTATGGGTTCATATAACTTCTTGAAAGGATTGGCTTCCATGAACTTCTCCTCCATCATTGCTTTCATAGTATCCAGGCCACTGGACTCTCCGAGGACTCTGGTGGTGAAAGCAAAGAGAATATCCATGCAGTGGAGGCGATCTCCGCTTACCATAGGCAAGTCCATTACCAGAAACTGGAATTCATTTGGTTTTGCCACTCGCAATGGCTCAGGCAAGGCATCAGCAAAGTCAGAAAGGGCAGAATAATTGATAAACTGTGTTGCTTCAGGGTCAAACTTCTCCCAGACTTCATAGAATATTTCAAAGTCATCTTCACCCAAAGGCTCCTCACTTTCTTCAGTGGCTACATTGAAGTTCTCTAGAATCACAGCAATGTACATGTTGACAACAATGAGAAAGGAGATGATGATGTAACTGACAAAGTAGGTTATGGCTATGCCAGAGAGGTAAGGCTTCCCTGAGGAGTTCAGTCCCAGCATGGGGTCCAGGAGAGAATCCCAGCCTGCTGACGTGGTTATCTGGAAGAGACAGAGCATGCTGCCACCGAAAGTATCAAAGTTGAACATATCATCAATTCCACCTTTTTTCTCTATTTCAGAAAAACAGTTCATACCCAAAATGGCATAAATAAACATAACCAAAAAGAGTAGAAGACCGATGTTGAATAGAGAGGGAAGGGACATCATCAGAGCAAAAAGGAGAGTCCTGATTCCTCGTGCTGCCCGAACCAGTCTCAGGATTCGGCCAATTCGAGCCAAGCGGATAATTCTGAAGAGTGTTGGAGGAAAAGGAATGGTCTCGCTTACTTTTAGTAAGGTAACCAGTGTACCTGGAGAAGAAGGGTTAATGAATTTCTGTTAGTCACACTGATTTCAAACCCAGTCCATCTTCTGCCTCAGAGTCCCAGTAGAGCCAACTTTTTATTAATGTTTGGTAATTTGTACACAACATACAGAATTTTCTAACATTAGGGAAAATATATACTGGTGCCTTAATTTGAAAAATAATTTCCAAGAGTCATACAGCTTTAGATAGGATAGAATGCATAAAATATTAACAATAACCAAGGAAAGGGATTCAGCTTGTGAAGCTATTTTGTGAATTCTCTCACTTAATTAAAGTATATTATCTGTTGGATTTTAAAAAGCCATTTATGGGGGTAATAAATGCAATAGTTCTCCATATGAAAAGGTAAACAGAAGAACCATACTTTGAGTCTTTTAGAGTGCAAGGAGAAATTTTGCTATTTAGTGGATAACTTGAGCCTGTGTTGCCAATTCAAATTGTGGAATCCTTAACTGCAGAGTTCCTCAAAAGGCACAATCTCTTAATTTGTTTAGAGAAATTTGCATACACTCCTGTTACAGGTGAGAAAGCTTACCTGATGAAAAGGCCACCGTCTGTGTAGGGTGGAGGGGGTCATGGTATTGGGATGCTTATCTTTAGGTTAAAGCTGCTTATGAATCTCACTTTTGTCAATGTGCTTGCTCTAAGAACTTCTAAGTCTAATCTTACAAAGCTTAAAGCATGAAATTGAGAGATACTTTCTCTGTTGTTATGGACATCCCAGAAATGACATCATTTCAAGCAGAGTTTTGGGCAGATAGTTGAATATTTGGCCTAAAATGTCACCTGTTCTCTCTCATTGCCCACTCTACAGCCAAGTGACACAAGGATTTAAAGTAACTCACATGTGGCCCAAATATTATAGAATGGCTGGGACATGCTTGTCTTGTGTAGACTTGACTTTGTTCTTGTTCTGAGAGTCCTCTAAGGTCATTAACAGTCACAGGCAGTGAAAATGCTTTTGCCGTCACTAGTGACAAAACAAAACTAGTGGGTGATATACCTTATTGGTGGCCCAATTGTGCCAAAGTTTAATTCACTCATTTCCTGGCAGTTGACCCTGGCATGACATGAAATGTATTAAGTGCCAATTCAGCAACATCCATCCTTAAGACCTGGTATCTTCTCAGATACTTTTTTCATTAATTGAGCCCACAAAACTCTGTTCATTCACTGAGCTCTATTCAGTTAATTTCCCTTTTTCTCACATTTTAAAATAAGTGAATTTTAATACCTCAACTGGATTATTAACTCTTATAGAAAGAGGCTGACATCAACCCATACTTTTAAGATATTGTATTCTTAAAAACTTAGGCAGAAGCTTGGAGAACATCAAAGCTAAGACCTAAATGGCAGTAGCATTGGCAAAGGAACATAAACTTTGGTTCACACTGGTGAGTAGGATTTGGCTTAATGTGTGGATCTTCTCACCCATTGGTGCAAACACTGTCAGTATGAGTAAGTGCAGTGGTCTGGCAGCTGTTCAAAGGATAGCTGTAAGATGCTTCCATAAACCGTACTATATCTGGTGAGGCCTGGAAGGAGTAGTGGAGTGAGTGAACTTTTTTGCCTATTAGAGGAAGAGCTTTTTGAGTAACCAGAAGGGCTGCCCCACACTCATTTTCTGACTTCTATTGCTGCTGGCAGTTTCACCAGAGCATGTGATTGGAACTGACCAGCAAAGATTAAGGTTTATCTATTGTGAGCATGTGGGAAGATCTGTTGCCAAACTGTCTGCACAAACTTCATGGCTTAGAAACCAGAAAGGACTGTGAGCTGTAGCACTCTTTTGCTCTCTGTCACATCTGCATTGGTACAGTAGCATCAGGAACCAAAATATGTTAATCTAATGTGTCTCATGCATCCTTTCTGAGATTGCACACAAGCATCCACTTGTGAAATCAGTTTTCCTTGTCTTCACTGCTTTTTGAACCACAAG
The DNA here is from genome assembly GCA_004027455.1 of Hydrochoerus hydrochaeris. Classification (NCBI taxonomy): domain Eukaryota; kingdom Metazoa; phylum Chordata; class Mammalia; order Rodentia; family Hydrochaeridae; genus Hydrochoerus; species Hydrochoerus hydrochaeris. The sequence goes on from PVLA01005626.1 coordinate 42,263, forward strand.
AAGAGCTCCTGAGCAGTTTTACATCATTATAAAAAGGCAAATTAATGATTTAGCTAAAATTAGACTTCAAAAAATCCAAAGTAAACTCTAAAGCTTTTAATTGCAATGTTGTGTGTGTGTTTTATGAAAGAGTCTATGGCAGGTGCTAAGGTCGTACCTCAGTGGTAAAAGTTCATGCTTAGCACATACAAGGTCCTAGGTGTAACACCCAGCATACACATGTGCGCATACACACACACACACACACACACACACACACAGAAGCATATGGCAATAATATTTTCTCCTCTATACTTATTCCACAGCCACACAGTTTAGGTAACCTATATACAGTTAAGGAAATGTAGTGCTTATAGGATAAGACTGGTTGACGAATGAGTTCAAGACAGTTCATGCAAACATAGTTTACACTATGATTGGAATAAGCATGGGATTCAAAATAAAAGAAGGCACTGCTTGTTTGCACTGACACTTTTGGTAGCCCAATCTTAGTCCATGGGCTTGTATAGGAGGGAGGGGAAGTCCAGTAACTGTGATCTGGAATTCATGCAGATGTTGAACAAAAGAAAATCAAACATACCAAATGCCAAATCCTTCAGCCTATAAAGATGCTCACTAGGGCTCAGAGTTGCACAGGGAAGGTAGAACTTTGACTGACTTACCTGGATAGGTCAAATGTCACCACATGACTTTAAGTCATATTCACTTTGTCTATCGCTATTGAATAAATTTATTTCAGTTGTGTACACAAAGGAATGGAAAATGTTCTGTATCTCTTAGCAACCTAAATAGCATTAGTACAATCCATTTTTTCACAAACTACACTGAGCCTAATTTGTTGCTTTATGAATAGCTTGGACACTTGTAAAAGGTACGACTTGCAGGTTTACTTATGGTTCTCAGTTTAAAGCTCCTCTGCTGCTGAGTTTACTTACTAATAATAGAAAGAACCACAACCACACAGTCAAATAAATTCCAGCCATTGGTGAAGTAATACTGCCTCAAAGCAAAGACTTTGATGAGACATTCTACTGTAAAGATGATCACAAAGGCTGTGTTGATATTTTCAAGCACCATAGACGTGTACTGCAACTGGTCTCGTGTCTCAACCATCATGCAAACCATGTTCAGGGCAATGAGACTCATGACGAAAACATCAAAGAGCTGGTGTGTGACCAGGTCGAACACAAGACCTTGACATTTGTTCTAAGGAAGGAAGGGAGGGAGGGAGAGAGGGAGGGAGAGAGAAAAAGAGGGAAGGAAAGAGGGAGAGAGGGAGAGGGTGCAGGAAGGGAGAGAGAGAGGGAGGGAGCGAGGGAGAGGGAAACAGGGAGGGAGGCAGAGAGAGAGAGAGAGACGGAGAGAGAGATTATTGATTATTTTGAGTTTTAAAAGTGAAATTGCAAAAAAAAAGAAATCACACACATTAAAAAGGAACATTCATACAACAGAATTTGTTCTTTCTTACAATTAAGACAGCTCCTTGAAAAATACAGACCTTTCTCAGAAGGCAAAAAATTCTTGATTTCTTTTCATTTAAATTTTCAATAAAATTTAATTAGTTGAACAAGGGGCTTCAATTAACGTGCTTAGTCTTATAGTTTTAATTTCACTTCAAAACCAAACTATAGATTAAAAAATCTTGCCAGCAACATAACTTTGATGTGATAGGGTATGTTATTTTGGTGAAATAAAACAGGACATGTTGGATTTAATACTAAAAATATGAACCTTGATCTTTATATTTCACCTGTTTCTGATTTTTTATTTCAATAATATTAATGCAGAAAACATTTACTTATTTTAAATAACTTGCAAAAAACAGAATGAACAAGTCCAAGGCTCTGTTTGGCAGTTCATGATTATAATTTATACTTAACCAAAATCCTGCCTTCAACTTTTAAACTCTTGTTAGAATAGGTTAGATAGGATTATAATCCAATGATTAATAAGAAAATGGAAACAATAAAATTGATTATATCATATTATTGCTGATGGTGTACTTGCATATTGGCTTCTATGCTGCCTTCAATGTGGAGGCTGTTCTGATCCAGGTTCTGATTCTAGTTTGCACGATTAATCAATCATGTGAAATGAAATGACTTAATCATTCCACTATTTTCTTTAATGTAACTGCATATGGCACTACTTTTGTTCTTGACAGAGTGAGAACTATTCTTAAACACAAACTTGGACACTTAAATTGGATGGCATTCAGGCCAGGGATTTAGCTCAGCAGCTCAAGCACTTGCCTGGTAAGCATGAGGTTATGAGTTTGATCCCCAGTACCAAAAACAAAACAAAACCACAAATGGATGGCATTTATGACTATACAGTGACTGTCTTACAATACATGCATGTATAGGATTATTTTATATTATTGTGTAATCAAAGTATGAATAATCACTATTCTATTTAGAGAACTCATGAACCCCAAAGAATACATTTTTAGAACTCCCAGGGGTCTATTAAGATAAACTGTACAAAACATTGTACTGGCTTGTGGTGGTAACAGTAAAGATACAGCAGGTAGGTTTAAGAGATAATGTGGAGTAGAAACAAGGGTAGCAGTGTTAGATTCAGGGAGTGTTATGGTTTGGTCTGGATGTCCCCCCAAAGCCTCATACAGTCAGGGAAGCAGGCTTCTAGAGTTTGTGAACGATTCATGGTCCAATGCTGGGATTATGGGTGTAAGTGCTACACCCAAGTGGGTGTGGCCTACATACAATATAAGGAACAGAAAGAGTCTTCTTTCCATGCCCTTCCATTTCTGCTCTTGTTACTTGTGCTGTTTTCTGCCACCATGAACTGTTGCTCCTCTGCCATGTGCCACTCTGCCTTGGACCCAACTGATTATGGACTAAAACCTCTACAAACTGTGAGCTAAGTAAACCTTTCCTTCCTAAACTTTGGGTGTCAGGTATTTTGTCTTAGCAATGAGAGAAAAGTCACTAAAACAGAGAGCTATGGAAAGATAAGGCTGATGCTATTGTTTCTGGCAGGTGGATCCATCTAACCACTTAAAGAACAGAGGATGAGGAGTTCTTGGGGAACTACATATGAGACCTGTTCTGAAAATGTTGAGTTAGATGTGCCAGTGGAGCATCTTAGGGCCATGAGCAGGTAGAAGTATGTACATGGAGCAGAAGCTGGAATGAAGATGCGAGTTCACAGGCATCAACACTGACATAACTCAAGGTCATGAGTGAATGTTGCTGTTCAGGGACAATGAGAAGGAAGAGAGGAGGAATAACACTCCAGGAACACTACATTTACGTGGGTAATCTTTACCTTATGTGCTGGGAGCTCTAGGCTTTTATCAAGGAACCAGAGGAAAACTCTGGAAAGTCAAGTGCAAGTCCTATGTGAGAATGTATCTGCAAAGGCAGCAAAGAGATGTAAAAATGATACTTCAAAAAGGTAGAACAAGGGAAGAAGAAATGTATGGAAGGGCAAGTGTTGGCCTTAGTTGATTCTAACATTTAGACAAATGGAGATCAGGAGCACAAGTTACCTAAAGCTTTAGGTGATCAGAGAGCATTTCTTGTCACTTTAGAATGTACAGTGACTCTCAGACCTCAACATGATTTTTAATCCAAGCAATGAAGCCAATGATGTAGGGATGAACCAGGAAAAATCCTTAATGACTCCAAATTCTTTCCTGTATTTCTAGAGTGAAATGCATCAGCACTCAGGCTGGAACAGTTGGATTTTCCTCCCCATGTTATTGCCATTTCTATTTATTTATTCCAAAGGTCAAAATACAACACTTAGATTTTAGAGATTAAAACAATTTCTGGGGAGGTAAAGTTATGAATAAAGAGCTAAGGGTGGATTTGAAGTCTTAACTCAGATTTAGACTGAAGGTAATTTTATACAATTTTCTGAGTGCACCCACACTTTGTGATCTGCCATGTAAGGTCAGGTGTGGGATCTTCCACTGGTGGCATCATGTCAGCAATCAAACATTTTAGGTTTTTGGTTTCTGGTCTAGGAATGCTCAGTTGTACTTTATAATCCAATGCTCTCAAATGTGTCTATAGTATGGCACCCATCTCCCCAGCTAGGTCTCAAGCACAGAGCAGCACTGGGTACTTCTATCTTGAGCCACAGCACTTGATAAAGTCAGATTCATAGAGAGCAGGGGTCAGCAAGTTAGGACCCACAGACGAAATCCAGCCAAATCTTTAGTGTCATTTTATTTTGCCCATGATCTCAGAATGGCTTCTGCTTGTTTAAATGTTCAGAGGAAAAAGTCAAAAGAAGAATAAATCTTGTGACACATGAAAGTTATATGAAATTCAAATTTCTATGTCCATAAACACAATTATGCTACACCATAACCACACTGATGGCTCTTTGTCTACGGCTGCTTTATGTCACAATAGCAGAGGACAGTAGTACAGGAACAGTGGCAGAAACCACGGCCAGCAAAGACTAAACAGCTTACTGTCTGTGCTTTTCAGAAAAGTTCCCCACCCTGTGATACACAGCTATTGTAAAGACTTGTGCAGTGGAGGTGAGTATACAAACCCTCGCCCTCACACCAGTCACTGCATTCACACTTGTAAAGGACAATATAAATACATTTAAACCAGTTAGGCGCAAACAACCTACTAAGTTTGTGTCATGGCAATGTGTATATACTGAGCACCTACTGTTTTTTCACCAAAAATTAAAGTTGTTCTCCAGCCTGGTATGAATAAATATGAACACTTAATTTTCTTAAGGACTTGACTGTATCTGGGTTCTTGAGTTTTTAGATAATTTTAAAATTTCTGCAAAGCCATTCTATAAATTTGGATGGCTTTGCAGAAATCTGATTTGCTCATAATTGCTTGTCAGATCTATATATTTAGAATCATTCCATTGTTCTCACCAGAGGCCTTGGAATTGGCTTCATAGGTTTTTTTGTTCCTAATTTTTTCATTGCATTATAGTATTTCTTCTGCTCTTCTGTCATAAAAATGTCTTGGCCACCTAAGTACACAGAGGAGAGGAGGGCTAATTACCCTTGAGAATCAAGTTCTAAATTTTTAGTAACAATTTTAAACTTATATTACATTTATATGAGCAGTTTCAAAAACTGGAACAGAAAGCAAAAGAAATTGAACTAAAAGAAAATAGTTTTTAAGTTAAGGGACACAAGAAAAATTAGGTTATTTTTATCAGTTATATTTCTCATTTTGTAATAAAGATTATAGATTGCTTACATACATCCCACAGAAGCTCCATAAAATTAGAAATATGTCAGGTTGCATAAATTAAGCCAAAATGCAACAATAATAGGAATTAGTGATGGAGACAAGATGTCAGAGTAGTAGACAGCAGTTTATAGCTTTTCCATGACCTGCAATCAATACAGCTAGAAAAACAGATATTCAATGAGGAGAAAGAAAAGAGCTCTAGGAATGAAGTAACAGGTGATAGGAAAGCTAAAAATCAGAGAAACAGACAGGCATCACAGAGAAAAGAACGTACCAGTCTGCAACACCAACCCTCATTCCCTGGTGTTAGGGAAACCCAACTTTGTGAATATAACATGAGCCCAGAGAGAGTTAACAGTCTCAGTAATAAATGGCCCAGCAGTTCTAACCCCAGGAAAATTCCACAACTACTACAGACTTAAACCCAGTGTGGAATTTTATTCTGAAAGTAATTCCCTTTGGATGGCAAGGTAGTTTTGGAGAAGAAACTCACTGCAGTGCTCACTGTATATCAGAGTGGAATAATCAGGAACCACTTTGAGATAAGTCTCATTTTTTGAATCTCAGCTACTCCAGTGGAGTCAGAGAACAAATACACTTCAAGATCCCTGGAGACACTCTGTCACAGTGACTGAGGGCGAGATATCTATGAGAGACAGCTGGGGAAAGTGGCAGTGTTAGGCACGGACCTCCTGAGAAGTTCAAGTAGCTGGGAGCTCAGGCTGTGGAGGATGCAGTGTCCTGCCCTCTGTGGTGTGTGGCTTTCTGAGGGAACTGGGTCTGAAACTTCCCGGATCAGGCCCAGCAAACTGGTTGGCTTTCCTTGCTGTCTCATTCCAGTAGTCTGTTTGCTTTCCCCACCTGCCCAGGATTCCAGACCTACGCCTCTGCTTTGCGTTTGCCACTTCTCTGGTTTACTTGCTGGAGCAAGTGGGAACAATTTACTCACACACAGGCCAAAAGTTATTTGTGAATAACAGTGGTTGGGGATGCACAGAAGAACACAAACACTAGCGTGAACACAGCCTTGAGGCAGACAAGGTATCATTAACTGGCCCCACCTAGCAGGAAAGGCAGGACTCAGCATTCACAAAACAGCATGTTAGTGGGTTTGGAAACAGAACAGGCCCCAACTGTAACTCACTATCCTTCCTCTATACCTAGTAGATTACAATACTACAGATCCTGAGGAGAAACTTTATCCATATGAACACCTTGATGTAGAGAAAGTTTTTGGACTTGTTTTTCTTTTTTATTTTTCTCTGTTTGTTGTTTTTCCTATTACTTTACTTAATTTTATCTATTTTAAAAATTCTTTAATTGTAGTTTCTTCTCACTTCATTATTTCCCCCTTTTTATACTCTCTTCGTTTTAAATATTCTACTTCTTTCATTTTTTTCTTTCCCTTCCTGTCCATTTTTATTATTACTTTATCATTATTATTTTTAAACGTTTATTGAATTTTAACTTTTTACTTAACTCTATATATCACTACTGTTGCTTTTTCTATTGTAAATGGTGATATAGTGAGTGCTTTTAATTGGTATTTACTATACATCAATATATACTTTCTCTTTGGGTTATTATTAGTGCACTTAGTTTTCTCCTCTGAGTGGCTGGATATCAAGCACTCAAAAGGAGTCTGGACACTAGGACCTTAACATAAATGTGGGAGACCTATACCCACACAAATGCACAAATCTTAATAGAGAAACAAGAAATATGAAAAGACAAAGCAACATGGCTCCTCTGAATGCAGACACTGAAGTGGATGAAATGCTGGAAAAACTTCAAAATTCTGATTTTCTAAAATGATTAACAACTTCAAAGATAAAACAAATATGTGAACGAATTAAGGAAGATAATGCAGGATATGAAGGAACAATTTGAAAAATTCTTCTGATGAAGAACCAAACAGAAATCATGGGGGGAAGTGCAATAAGTCAAATAAAAATTCAGTGAAAACTCTTACCAATGGACTCAATCCAGCAAAAGGAAGAATTTCAAGGCTTGAACACAAGGCTGATGAATTATTATATTTAAACATTAAGAAAGAAAAAGTAAATTATAAATAAAACATCTAAGAACCAGGAATAGTTAAAATGTCCAATTTATGAAATTTTTGTCTAGAAAAGGGTGCCAAGATTCAAACTAATGGCATAGAAAAACTACTCAATGAAATAATGTCAGAAAACTTATCCTGTCCTAGGAAAGGTATGAACACTGAGGTACAGCAAGAATTTGGTACCCCAAAAAAGGTATGACCAGAAAAAAAAACCCTACCCACATGACATTATAGTTAAAATGTGAAGAGCACAAGAAAAAGAATACTGAATGCAAGACAGAAGTCCACCTTACCTGTAAAGGCAAACCCACTGAAATTACTGCAGATTTCCACACAGAAACTCTAAAGGTGAGGAGCACACAGAACACATTCCAGAATCTCAAAGATACGATTGCCAAACTGGGTTACTATATTCATCAAAGCTATCCTTCAGAATTGAAGGAGAAACAAAGAGTTTCAAAGATAAGCACAAAATAAAGAAATTCATGGTCACTAAGCCAGCAAGGCATAACATAATTAAAGGAATGGTACACACAGAAGAGGAAGAATAGATTACCTATTGGGGATTAGGAAAACTCAAACATTAGAAACAAAACAAAATGACAGAATTTCTGCCTGGCAGGCATAAGGCCAATTCATGGTATAAAAACAAACAAACACAAAACAAAATAAAATTAAAAAACCAGGAATTTAGTACATGCCTTTCAATAATAATTGACTGTAAATGGTCTTAATTCTTCAATTAAGACATAAAGACTGGCAGACTGAGTTAAAAAAAAACAAGATCCAACTCTTTTCTGCCCACAAGAAACACACTTCAACAATGACATAGGCAGGCTGAAAGTAAAAAGATGGTAAACAATATTCCATGCAAATGGAATCTGACAACAACCAGGGGTAGCTCTACTCACATCTGACAAAGTGGGCTTTGAGATTAATGAGAGTGATTAATGAGTGGATTTCAAAATTAATGAGACAGAGCAATTATTTTTACCACCTATGAATAAAAGTAACAATATGTTGAGAAGATATAATAATAATTGTATAATAATTGTATATAATAATTGTAAAAACATATGTACTAAACATTGGGGTGCTCAGTTTCATAAAACAAACACTGCTTGACATAAAGGGACAGATCAATGCAATAGAAGTGTGTGAATTCAGGACTCTACTGTCATCAACAGATAAGTTATCCAGATTTTAAAAATCACAAAAAAAAAGAAACATCAGAATTAAACTATGCCATTGATCAAATGGGGTTAGCAGACAGCTACAAAACATTCCATCCAATGACTACACAATACATGTACTTTTTAGTAGTTCATGGAACATTTCCCCAAATAGATCATATTTTAGGCCACAGAGGAAGTCTTAAGAAGTACAAAAATATTGAAATAATTTCTTGCATCTTACCAGATCATAATGAAATGAAACAGAAAGAGAAACTATACAAACACATGGAGGCTAGATGAATCACTTTTGAATGATCAAGGGTCATTAACAAATCTGGAAGACAATTTAAAAATTCCTAAAATCAAACAAAAATGGAAATAAATATATCAGAACCTCTGTGATATACACACCAAAGGCAATTCTAATAGGAACAATATGAGTGCTTATATAAAAAAATCAGAATCTGGGTTACACAGACAGAATCTCACCTAAAGAAAAAGAAAAGAAAGAAATGAGAAAAGAAAAGGAGGAGGAATGGAAGAGACAAGAAATAACTGATCACTAGAGAAATGTAAATTGGAATAACAATGGAGAACACTTAATACTCATTAGGATGGCTACTATGAAAAATATATATAAAATAAGCGTTAGCAAGGATGTGGAAAAACTGGACTCTGTGTAGTGGGAATGTAAAGTGGTGCAGTCCCTGCAGAAAACAATATGGCAGATCCTCAAAACACTGAACAGAATGCCATATGATTTATCAACTATACTTCTAAGTATAAACCCTAAAGAATAAAAAGCAGGAACCTGAACAGATAGTTACATGTACACCAATGTTTATGGCAGCACTGCTCACAAAGCAAAGGAGAAATAACCCAACTGCCATTAGCAGATGACTGGACAAACAAAATACAGTCTTTACATACCATTACAGATTATTTAGCTTTTAAAAAGGAATGAAATTCTGATAAGTAGATGAATCTTGAAGAGGTAGGTGAAATAAACCAAACACCAAATGACAAACATTGTATGATTCCATTTATATTAGGTACCTTGGGAATAGTCTAATTCATAGAGGAAGAAAGTACAAACCTGATTACCAGGAGTTGGGGGGCAAGCAAATTATGAGTCATTACTTAACGAGAACAGAGTTTCTTCTAAGATGATGATGAAAATGTTTGGGAAGACTATGATGGTGGTTGTATAATATTGTGAATTTAATTAATGCCACTGAATTGTACACTTTAAAAGATTACAAGAATAATAAACAAAAAGGAGATGATAAATAGATAATGATCATCTCAACATCTTGGAAAAATGAGAATAAAGCAAAGCAAAACCCAACAGAAGAAATAATAAAAATGAGATATAATTAATGAAATAAAAATTAAAAGAACAGCACAAAGGATCCATGAAACAAAGAGTGGATTCTTGAAAAATTAAGCAAAACTGATAAACTCTTAAGCACACCAATTAATAGAAAGTGAAGACACAAATCAATAGATTTAGAGATGAAAAAGGGAATGTTACAAGACATCACTGAAATCCGAAGGATCATTAGGACTGTTTTAAAAAACCTATATTATAATGAACTGGAACATCTAAAAAGAGGGATAAACTTCTGGGCCTATATGACCTACCAAAATTGAACCAAGAGGATATAAAAAGTCTAAATGATCAATAACACACAATAAGGTTGAAATAGTAATAAAAACTCAGGACCAGACAGGTTTACTGGTGAATTTTACCAATCTGTAAATAAGAACTACCAATACCAGTGCTTCTCAAGCTATTCCACAAAATAGAAAAGGAAGGAACACTTCCAAACTCATTCTATGAGGCAAACATCACCCTGATACCAAAAGAAGATAAAGATACAACTAAAAAAGAAAGCTACAGGCCAATATCTTGATGAAGACAGATGAAAAAGCCCTTAATAAAATACTGGCAAACTAAATTCAACAAAACATCAGAAGGATCATACATCATGTTAAATTGGTTTCACTCCAGAAATGCAAGCATGACTCAGCATATGCAAATCAGTAAATGCAAATCAATTCATAAATAGAATCAAGGATAAAAACTACACAATCATCTCAATTGATGTATAAAAAAGATTTTGACAAATTTCAGCATGCTTCATGATCAAAACCCTGAAGAAAGTAGGTATAAAAGCATGGTTTCTCAACATAACAAAGGCCACCTACAGTAAACTCAGAACAAGCATCAGGGTTTTTCCCAGTTTAGGGGAAAAACATTTCATTTCCTCTAAAATCAGGAATGAGGCAAAGATGTCAACTCTTGACACTCCTATTCAATGTAGCAGTTGAAATTAGCAGGACACACATTTAAAACCAATGGTTTTTTTATGCACTAATAATAAACTAGCTGAGAAAGAAAACAATTTTATTCAAATAGCTTCAAAGTAAAACCACCTTTCAACCTAACCTTAGAGGTGAAATACATACATAATGCAAGTTTAAAAGCACTACATCAAGAAATTGAATAAAACACTAGAAGATGGAAATACTTCCTACATTCACAGATTGGTACAATTAATATTGTTAAAATGGCCATGTTGCTAAATGTGACCTACAGATTCAATGCAAGCCTCATCAGAACTCCAGTGACATTTTTCACAGGATTAGAAAAACAATCCTAAAATTCATATGGAAACACAAAAGACCCCGAATAACCATAGCAATCCTAAGCAAAAAGAGCAAGGCTGGAAACATCACAATACTTGATTTCAAATTACACTGCAAGGCCACAGTAACAGAAGTGCCATAGCACAGGCACTAAAACAGGCACACAGATCAGCGGAATAGAATAGAGCACATGGAAACAGACTGTGCAGCTACAACCATCTGACTCTGACAAAGGAGCTAAAAGCACATTGGAAAAAAGGTGGCCCCTTCAACAAGTATGCTGGGAAAACTGAATATCCATATATAGATTAAAACTGCATCCCTATCTCTCACCCTGTAAAAAAAAAATTAACTTGAAATGGATCAAGGACCTAAGTATGGAACTATAAGCTTTGTAGCCAACATAAGAATACATAGAGGAAACATTTGAAGTCACAGGCACAGGCAAAGACATCCTAAATGCAATTCCTATGACACATCACATGAGATAATAGCAATAATCAACGAAGGGGTTACATCAAATTAAAGTTTCCCCATAGCAAGGGGAACAACTAATCAAGTGAAGAGACAGCCCATAAAATAACAGGACATATTCACCAGTTAGTCATCTGACAGAATATCAATAACTAAAATATATACAAAACCCCAAAAATTTGAACACCAAAACATCAACCCAACCAATAAGTGAGGAAGTGAACTGAACAGACCCTTCTCAAGGTATAAATGACAAATGATTATTTTTTTTAAAAAAAACTCAGTATCTTTAGCTACCAGGGAAATACAAATAAAAAATGCATTGAGATTCCATTTCATCCCAGTCAGAATGTTCATCATTAAGACTATAACAACAACAACAACTACTACCACTACTACAATAAATAAATTCTGGTAAAGATGCAGGGAAAAAGGAACCTTCCTACACTTTTGTATGAATGTAAATTTGAACATTCCCTATGGAAATCCATATGAAGTTTCCTCAAAAAAAAAAATAGAGCTATCATATGACCCAGCTACACTCCTTGGTACATACCCAAAGGAATTAAAATCAGCACACTATAGGGATACTTACCTGTCCCAGTGGTTTTTGTAGCACAATTCATAATAGCCAAAATATAGAACCACTGTAGGAGTCCATGAACAGATGAATGGGTAGAGAAAATGTGGTGTATACACATAATGTTGTATTTATCATTCAGCCATAATGAAGAAAAAACTTGTGTTATTTGCAAGAAAATGGGTGGAACTGGAGATCATCATGTTAAGTGAAATAAGACAGACACAGAAAGAGAAATATTGCATATTTTTACTAATATATGGAGTCTAACAGATGACATGAAGATAGAAGGGAAGACTATTACTAGACAAGAACAGAATAAGGGGGAAGGAGTGGTGGGAAAGAAGGGTAGTGGTTATGATCGAAATACATTACACATGTATGAAAATACCAATTGAACTCCAATATCTTAAAGAATTAATGTCACTAATAAAATATATTTATAAAGAAAACAAACAAGAAAAATTAGATTAAAAAAATCCCAAAAAATGGCAACTGAAATTACCCTAAATAACAAATACACATTACACTACTAATAAAATTATATTAAACCTGTCCAGATTCATTTTTAGAAAAAACTTACAGAACTTTAAATATTGTCACTACTGAACAAGAAAAAAAGATTAAAAAAATGAGCTGAGATTTTCACTTTTGGAAATTCAGAGACCAAATGTCTAGAAATGCCAGATAACATGGAACAGAATTCTTTCTAAATATATAGCTTAGTTTGCTCAGAAGTAAGACAATCAAGAAGGTTAAACTAGCCCCAAAGCCATGGTTGGCCTAAAAGCACTTACTAAGCTCTGTCAACTAGGATCTGAGTTTTAGTAACTAGAAGGAGATTGCAGAAAGAGGGCAACAGGCTTATACAAAAGGAAAGAGGAGCTGGCAAGGGCCTGAGACTATCTAAGGTCACCAGCGAAAGAGTGAAGAAAACAGAGCATATCTTTTGGCAATGAAATACAGCCAGGAAATTCACAGTCTGGTCGAGGAGTAAAAACCCAGCCTTCCCTGATATATTGTATGAGACAAAGACAGGGACCAAACAGACACAGTCCTAGAAGCTAACCTAGAAGGTAACTAGATGTTTGAAGATGCTGGTCAGAAATAAATTTTTTAGTAGTCATATTTGTTATAATAGCATTTATACTATTATTCTAAGACAGTAGTGCATGACTACGTTATGGAACAGAAAAAATGAGTAACTCTGGATAAATGTAATTTATCATAATTTTCTATGCCCTTGAGAGCCAGGCTTCTCAGAGTGGAAAACAGAAAAGACAGAGGTACCAGAAAAAAACATTAAATGAATGATCAGTGTGCATATTTCCACATATACATTTTCATATAGTACTGAATTTGAAGTAGCTCTCTAGGAAAAAGCTAGGGACAATGGCAGTGAGCATACCAGATTATGATCTTGGAACACCATTTCTCACAAAACCAAACCAAACCAGACCTAGTACTCCTTAGACAAATGGTTGATGCCGGATCTTGGGCAGAAAAGGTACAACTAAACCTGGAACATCTTGTCACTTCGAGGATGAAGAAGCTGTCAGATGGAAGGATCTTATATGGATCTTGAGTGAAAAATAAGACCAAGCAAAGCTTTAATAGAAATGAATACATAAATGACAGAAAAAAATTAATAAATAAACTTTTAAAACCATTAAAGGTTCAGGGCAACTGGAACATAGATTGAGTATTTAACGAATTTAAAAAATTCATTTCAAATGTTTAGGTATGACAGTGAAATTAAGGTCATGTTTTAAAGAACATATATTCTGAAACAGTTATAAATGAAATGATAGTATGTCTATGATTTGCTCCATAACATATCTAGTAGCAGAGCTGAATAAGGACTTAGATGGTGCAAAGAGGTTCTTAAATCAGTAAATGTTATGCTAGGTGATGGATATTTTAGTATCATTCTAGTTACTCTTGTTTGACATTTTCCATTATAAAAAACAAAACAGAACAAAAGGATGCATGAACTGATCAAAATAATGATTTGTAATCTAAGTTTAAATTTAAAATCTAACATACTAGAGGGCTGATAGCTAAATTTCAGGTATTAATTGCAATCAAATGCTTAATACAGACGTGACTCTGTTGCTCATGTCCTCCTGAATGGCAGAATACAGTTGTGTGACAATAGCAGATGACTCTTCCAGTAGATGCCAAGCAGGCTAGTTGGTACCAATGTCCATTTTGGATGAATTACATGAGTTCAACAGGAAGAGTAAAAGGAGTCTGAAACACCTTTGGTCCATAAATGCAAGAAAAGAAACCCAAAGGGACAAGGTTCAGAGTTTGACTGTATAAAAATACTAATACATGATTCTAACATAAGTCAAAATTCTAACAGAAATCAAAATGTCATTACAAAAATATAAGAAGTATTTCACAAACTGTACATATGTTAAAATGCTTTGGAAAATATGACAGTCTGCCTTAAAAATAGGCAAAAGATATAAACAGATGATTCTTAGGAAGTGGTTTTGCCCATCACCTATGAAAACCTCTAACCTTACTAATGATCAAGTAAATAAATACAAAACAATGAGGTAATACTTTCTCCCATTAGTCTAGAAAAAAATCGAATAAATTATAACAATGAGAAGAGAGTTACCAGGTATTACATCATCCCTTGCAGAAAGAGGCTACCAATGAACGTTCTTCTAAGAGATAATTTGTCAGTATCTTTAATGCCTTCAGTATTCCAAGCCTAGAAACTTTTTCTGAGTAAATAATCAAAAATACACAGAACATTCTAGGAATGTTTGTAATTTTTGCAAAAGAGCAAATTTAAAAATGACCTAAATGATAGAAGAATTTGTGGTCTGTTCATAACATGTGATAAAATTCAGCCCTGAAAATTTTTACAATGAAAATGATTTTATGACATAAGCTTATAACTGAGCTCAGAAACTACAAAATTAAAAATATAGGAGGAACATGGCCAAATAGAGGAGGAGTCGCACAGTAGGGATTCAGAGACGATCAACCCAGGTAACTCTCTACACCCTGATAGAGAAAATCAGTTTGAAAGAAAACATTTATAGAGTAAGCAAACGTCTGGACAGGAGTTAAAAAGAGCGGAAGTGGTCCACTAGGACTGGTTTGCAGGCCCTCAGCTTCACTCATCCCAGGAACGGCCATCTTGAGAACTCCCCAAAATCCCAGTGAGTACCAAGGAGCGCTGTAGAGACTAGCTTCCTAGGGTAGACTTGAGACATGTGGACCTCTCCATCCTTCATCCCCTCACTGAACACTGAACCCTGCAGCGTCCTCAAAAGGAGCCAACAAGGGCAGGGAACACGCCCTCCTCTTCTTCCTGACCTCAGACAATTAGATAATAAACAAGTGAATAGCTACTGCTGCTTTGGCCTGAAGTCACCATCCACACTGGGCCTATTTAAGTCCCAACCAAGTGCCTCAAACACACCTGATGGATGTTCTGAATTGGTCCCAGCACGAAGCAGGACCTCCAACTGGCACACACAGCTACCATGGTTCCCTCACGTCTATGTCAGGCACCCTGAGATCATTTGAGTCCCCTCCCATGGCTCACTGCTCCACTGCCACCCCCAGACCCACCAGAGATTTCCTGGGCAGGCTAGGTGTCCACAGGATGCCCTGGTCTCATATGAGTCTTCAGCTAATACCCTGATCCTGCAGGACACACCACTCAGTCCCATGCCCACTGGAGCTCTAACTCATACCCAGCACTGGGGAAAGGTCCACCTGATTTGCTTGGCACCCTGAAACCACATGAGACTCTACCCCAAGCTCAGCACACTCAGTGGGTCCCAAGGAATCTCATCAGTCCCAGGCATAGCTGAGTCTCCACTCAGTGTCAAGGACTGGCAAGAGCCTCTATCTGGTGTATTGAGCTGGTCCCATGGACACAGGAATATCCACCGTGTATTTAGTACTGGTCCCAGACCAGCCAGCTCCATGCCAGGAGCTCCAAGCCTGCTTGAGTCTTCCCCTAAAGTCCAAGGCTCTACCCCTTCCCTGGGCCTGTGCAAGGTGTGGGGGATTGCCACAGACAGGGGATTGACTGTAGTTGGGGGACTCTTTAAACAGAGGAGTCACCACAAAAGCCTACAGGCAATAAACAGAGGCAGAGAAAAATGTGACCTGGTAGATTAAAGACTGCAAGCTCTGGGAGAAAAAAATTATTCTGGAACTAGGT
The DNA here is from genome assembly GCA_004027455.1 of Hydrochoerus hydrochaeris. Taxonomy (NCBI): domain Eukaryota; kingdom Metazoa; phylum Chordata; class Mammalia; order Rodentia; family Hydrochaeridae; genus Hydrochoerus; species Hydrochoerus hydrochaeris. Next base: position 58,617 of record PVLA01005626.1, read on the forward strand.
AGGATATTTTTTCTTTTTTCTCTCTTCTTTTGATGCTGTTTTTCTCCTTTATTGGTATTTTTAATTTTATTTGGTAGAGGTTGGAGTTTTATCACCCATTTTCTTGTTTCTCTCTTTTAAATATTAGTTTTATGGTTGGATTAGTTTCCCTTTCTTCCTCTTGCTTCCTTTTTTTCTTGCTGTCTTTCAATTTGTTTCCTTAGCTTTTCTTTATTTCTTCTAGTTCAATCTCTATTTCTTATTATTTATCTTTTTCCTACTTGGTTTTCTGCTACTGTTCTCTAACAATAATTTTCTTTATTCCTTAATAGGATCTTTTATTTCAGTTTTTCCACTTTCTTCCCATCTTTCATTAATTTTTCGAATTCTATTTTTCTCATGCCCCCGGTCCTGCACTACTATCCTTACTAGTATAATCACTATCACATATAAATCTGTAGGAGGTTAACTGTATCTCCCTACAGTTGAAGACTGCTCTACTGAGGTATTATATCAATATCAGGTTTGTATTAGAGTTTGTACTATAACTATAGATCTTGTTTTTATGGTTAAAGCTGATACAGTGTTAGTTTATTAGAATCTGTCATTATCCAGTTTGAATTTGATGCTATTGTTGCTAATTTTACTACTTAAATTATTTTTATTTTTATTTTGAAAAGAATAAAACCAAATGAGGAAAAAATGGGGTCATTCAAAACAAAAGGATGGACATAGTACATAATTTAAAACCACAATACAAGGTGACCATGATGTCTCTTGTTATCTTCAATAGAATTGCCCATATCATCAGGCACAATAAAATTGAACATAGCAGTATGGAACAAAATCAATAAAAACAAAATATTGGATACACTATAGGACTTCAAAAGAGGGTAATAGTCAAACCAGAATGGGTATCATAGTGAATCTTATTGTCTTCAGAGTAGTTGCCTGATACTCTCAGCCTCTCAGACTTGATACTATCAAACATAACAGATTCAAATAAAATCAGTCAAGACAAGACAGTGATTGAACAAGACAGATTCAAATAACATCAGTTAAAACAAGGCAGTGAAAGCAATACAGGATTTCAGATTAAGTTAATAGGAAATAAAAAATGTTTACCAGAGTATATCCTGCTATCTTTGGAATAGCTGTCTGTGCCCTCAAACCTAGTACAAGTAGACAAACCGGAACAGAACATAACCAAACTAAACAGTGATGGAAGCAACATGGGTTTCAAATCATGATACAAGATTACCAACGTCCTCTGCCTTCCCTGTTTAGACAATTACTCCCCTTTCACATTCCCAGGGTGCACTGTACATTTTGTATCCCACTAACTCCTTTAGCTTTTAGATTAGGGAGGCGACCAGCTATATACCTAAGTGGTTCTGAACCTTTTTACCCCTGAGCTTGGTGTCAAGTTGTATCCATTTACTTACAAGAGCCTCAAGGTTTTCCTTCCTTATAGCTAAGTAGTTCTCCATTGTATAAAAGTGTTATATTTTTCCAACCACTCTGCAGCTGATGGGTGAGCTACCCCTACTTTTTTCTAGGTCCCTGTCACACAGAGCATTATTTTCTCATCTATGACTTTCAGTCCATAAACCCTCTTTCAGATTAAATTTATTTCTTATGTAGAGCATCTTGATGGACCCTGTCTCCTGATCCCCTCTGCCTGTTTCTTTTTATTAGTGTATTGAGGCCATCCACGTTAGCGATTATGGCTAACCTTCTCTGCCTCATCTCTGCCATGCTATTTTTCTGCCATTGGTTATCTACTTTTCCCCTTCATTCCACTGTCTGCCCCGTTCAGTGAGCCTCCTCTGTCGCTGTTCTTAAAACCATGGTCTTTTTTTTTTCCTCTCTCTAGAATGTCCTTCAGTATTTTTTGTAGGGTTGGATTGGTGGTCACAAACTCCCCCAGTTCCTCTTTGTCGTGGAAGCATCTTGTTTCTCCATTAATTTTGAGAAACAGTTTTGCAGGCTACATCAATCTGGGTTGGAATTTTCATTCAGGGCTTGGAATACTTTGCTCCAAGCTCTTCTTGATTTGATGGTTTGTGTTGAGAAGTCTGTTGTGATTCTGATGGGTTTTCCTTTATAGGTGATTGGTTTCTTTTCTCTGACAGCTTTTAATGTTCTGTTTTTGTGTTGGATTTCTGGGTTCTTGATTACTATATGTCTGGGTATAGATCTATTTTGGTTATAGCTGGCTGGAATTCTCTATGCCTCATATATCTGGATATCATTTCCTTTTCCTATGGTTGGGAAGTTTTCTTTAATTATTTCTGTAAATAGCCTTTGTATTTCATTTGTGTTTACCCCTGCTTCCTCACTCACATTTTTTATTCTTACGTTATAGATCCTCTTGTCATCTTCTAGCCTTTGTATTGTTACTTCCTGGTTCCTTGTTATTTTCAAGAGATCTTTCCTTTCATGATCACATGTTGCAAACATGTCTTCAAGGTTTGATAGCCTATCTTTAGTTTCTTTCAAGCAGTTTGGCCAGCCTTCAATGGAGTTTTTAATTTCCTGGTAGTCTCTTTGAATCTGCTTCATTTAGTCTAGAATTTTAAAATATTCTTCATTGAAGGTTTCCCTCCTTTTTCTATGCCCCTCCATTCTTCCATCTGTGTCTTTCTGAGAGGTACTTAGCATTTCTTTTAATATTTTTCTTATATCTTCCTTTACTTGTATTAGAATTTCTGTTTTCAGTACTTTTATAATGTAATGAAGCTAACTCTTTATGTCAGATGCTGCTTTTTTAGGCACTGCAGGTGTGCAACCCCCAATCTCTTCTGCTTTACCTCTCCTGGGCCAGTACTGTTTGGGCTGGAGGCTGGAGACTTCCTTTTGTTTCTTCCTCTTGTCATGTTTCTGGTTTCTTCCAGAGTGGATAATGCCCCCCCCCCGCACTTCCTGTATTGGCTCTGATTACTCTGAAGTGTGCTTGCTAGGGGTTCCTGCCCTCCCCAGTCTGCTGAAGACCACTGAAGTACAAGCAGGGGCAGGGCAGGCTGGCCCTTCCCTTCTGAGCTGTTCAACTGCTGGGAGTCTTCACCATGTTAGTGTGTGCTGCATGGATGGGGCTGGTTAGGTATAACTTTAGGGAGACCTCGTCCTTGGCTATTGGATTGCGCACAGGGGCGGGACTCAGTCTGTGCAATTCTCACCAATCTGCTCTGTGCTAGGAGTGGCTGACTGAAGCCACTGAAGTTCTGGTTCTGGGTTTTTCCTGCCTGACTCCAAAATATCGCCCGGCCAGTTGCCCACTCCTGTGGGAGGACTGATTTCCTCGCACTGACTGTGAGCCAGTACAGAGCTCTGAGCTGAGTGCTGTTCTCCATTCCAATGCTCCTCTCTGCGACTGTATCCTCCTGCCAAGGCCCTCAGGCTTGCCAACCCCCAATTTCACTGCTACTGCATGTCTTCGGATTCCAGTGGCGTTTTACACACAATGGGACCGGTTCCAGTGATAGCGCATCTGGCTACAACCTTCTGTCCACGATTTTATTTTCTTTTTTTCCCTTTCTTCCCCCCACCCCCTTTAGTTTCTTCTTGATTCAAAAGGATCCATCTCCTTCTGTCTGATCTTCTCCAGGATATTTTATTCCAGCATCTGAGCTGTTTCAGAGAGGCTCTTTATCTTGCTGCTTATTGAGCTGCCATCTTCCCAGCTCCCTTCTAATTTTACTACTTTAAAAAGGTCACAGAGTTGTTGCTCTCAACAGTTTTTCTCTGTATTTTAATATCTAGATTGCCTGGGGGTCATAAACAATACTGCCCAGGCATGGTGGTACACATCTATAATCCCAGTACTAGGAAGGATGATTCAGGAGGACTGCTGAGAATTTGAGGCCAGCCTGGGCTACACACTGAATTCAAGGCCAGCCTGAACTACACAGAAAGACCTGGTCTCAAAAATAAATAAATAGGCTGGGGATACAGCTCAGTGGCACAAGCATCTACTAGGCAAATGTGAGGTCCTGAGTTTGATTCCCAGTACTAAATAAACAAACAAATGAACAAACAATATACCCCAGCCTACCAAATAACTGGGTACTGGGCCAAATAGTCCCCTTGCTAATTACTAGGAATCGTCCCCTTACTAATAACTAGAGGTGGTTGGTTCTTGAAACAGACCAAAGGCTATTATCTAGCTACATCTGAAGGACATCTCTGAAAATTAGAGATTACCAAAAGAGGTCTTGAGGCCAGCAAAAAAGCTACCCACCATAAGCAATGTGCAGTCTCAGCACAGAAAACAAACCATCGAAAGAGAACACATGGAAGCTAAATGCCTCTAAAAGCTCCCAACTCCCCCACAGCAAATCCATACAGTGTTAAGGGGGCAGAAATCAAAAGTCACACAGTTGAAATATCTGAAACAATAGCAGTGGAGGTAAAACAAAACAAAACAAAACAAAAACCTGATCAATAAGACATTTGATGAATTCAAAGCAAAGATTATTAAGCTGATAATTCTAATAAAACAAATGACCAGCAAATCAAGAGATGATACTAATAAAAAAAAAACTAAAGGAGCACAAAAAAGAGATATAAGTCATAAATGTCCAGCATAGTAAAGAACTGGACTTTATAAAGCAGTTTCAAATAGAAATTCAGGAGATTAAAAACCTTATTGAAAGTATAGGCAGCAGAACTGACGAATGTGAGGACACAGTATCAGACCCAGAAGACAGGACTATGGTTGGTAACCAACTAATGAGAGACACACTAAAAATAACAAGGGAACATTACAAAGGTATCCAGCAGCTGCTAGATCATGCAAAGACAACTAATCTGAGGTTAACTGGAAGCAATGAAAAATCAGAAGACAGTACACAGAGCATGATTCAAAAGTAATAACAGAAAACCTTTCCAGGTAAGAAAAAAGAATTTAACATACATATAAGTGAGGCACGTAGAACCCTGAATAGCCATGATCAGAAAAAAAACTAAGCCAGCACAACACTCAAGATTCCAGAAATGCAACACAAGAACAGAAGTTTAAAAGTTTTTAAAGAAAACAAATTACTTATAAAGGAAAACTCATCAGAATTACAGCAGACTTCCTACAGATACCCTAAAGCTAAGGGGAACTTGGAGTGAAATATTTCAAGCCCTAAAAGAGAGCAACTTCTGGGCTGGGGATTTAGCTTAGCAGGCGTAAGTGCCTGCCTTGCAATTGTGAGATGATGAGTTCAATCTTGAGTACCAAAAAAGAAAGTAACTTCCACCCCAGGTTGATGTATCCTACAAAACTATCTTTCAGAATTGATGGGGAAATGTGATACTTCCATGATAAAGTTAAACAAATTCATGACCATCCAACCAGCGCTCCAAAATTTTTTTTTCAAGGATATTCTAGAAAGAGACAATAAAGATAACAATCTCAAAAACCAAGTAGAATGAACCTATTAGGAAAGGCAAGTGCCTTAATTACTTTTCTTATTGCTGGGACAAAATTCCCAGCACTAATATGCTAAGAGAGAAAAGATTTATTTTCACTCACAGTTTGTGGAGGTTTCAGTACATGTCAGCTGGCCCCAGGCCAGCATAGCAAAAGGGCAAAAAAAAAGCAGTTAATGACCTGGTAGGCAGAAGGAAACAAGCAGCAAGCTGCAGTAGCCAGCCTGACTCTCTCTGGATTCCGTCTAGACTATCAGCCTCTTAGGTGGTGCCAGCACTATACTAATTCCAGTCAGTGGACAAACACACCCTTAGTCCCAGTATTACATGCCCTAAATCCAGCCAGTTCTGAAAGACTTCCATCTATGACCTTATGAAGCTTGAGGTGGGACATTTAGATATAAACTATAGCAGAAAGCAGTTAAATAGAAAGAAAAGAAAGGAACCAATGGCAGGAAAATAATATAATAAAAAAGATAAGTCAATACCTATCAGTTATAACCATCAGTGTCAATGGTCTAAGTTCACCAGTTAAAAGACAGTTTGGCCAAATGGATTATGAAACAAGATGCTGTATACAAGAAACACATTTAATCCCAAAATTCACAGACTGAAAGTCAAAAGTTGGGAAAAAATATTCCATCCAGAAACTATCTATTTTAATTGCAGACAAATCAAGCCACGACTGATCAGAAGAGACAAATAAGATCAAGGGAACAATTCATAAATATACATGCACCAAATACTGGTGCACAACAAACAGTAATGGACATGAAAAGGGTAAAATCACAACAAGTTCTGCAGAAATTCAGGAGATAATTGATAACTATTTTGAAAACATGTACTCTAATAAAATAGAAGATTAGAAAGGATAGATTCCTAGATACATATGAATTATGAAAGCTGAAGCAAAAAAATACAAAAATTCTGAATAATCCAGTATCAGTCAATGAAATTAAACAAGTAATTAATAAAACTACCAACAAAGAAATGCTGAGGTCCTGTCAAATTCTATAAGAATTTTAAAGAAGATCTAATGCCACTGCTCCGCAAACTCTTTAAAGGGAAAGGGAAAGCAACAGTCTCAAACTCATCCCTGGAAGTAAGCATTACCTTGATAACAAAACCAGAAAAGGACTCAAGCAGAAAAGAAACTCTAGGCCAATCTCTTTAATAAACATAGATGCAAAAATTCTCAATAATTTATTGGCACACAGAAAGCAGCAAATCACCAAAAAAAATTATACATTGACAAAGTAAACTCCACTCCAGGGATGCAGGGATGGTTCAATATACACAAATGGATATATGTAATATACCACATTAATGAAAGCAAGGACAAGAACCACATGATCATCTCAATAGATGCAGAATAGGCATTTGACAAAATCCAATATCCACTCATGAAAAAAACCCTGAAGAAATCTGGAACAGAAAGTCTATCTCAATTTGATAAAATCTGTCTATCACAAACAAATGGCCAACATCATACTAAACGGAGAAAAGCTGAAAGCTTTCACACTAAACTCAGGATCAAGACAAAGAAGCCCAGTCACCTCTTTTGTTCAATACAGTTCTTAAAATATTAGCCTGAGCAATTAAAGATGACAAATAAATAAAAAGAATATGGGTAGGAAGGGAAAGTTAAATTATCATTATTTGCTGATGACATGACTCTGTACATGGAAAACCTCAAAAACTCCACCAAAGCAATGCTACAATAACAAAATTTTGTAGAATTGCAGGAACAAAGTCAGCGCTCAAAAATCAATGGCATTCCTGTACATGAATAACAAATTCACCAAGGGAGAAATTAGGGAAACAATACCTTTCACAATGGCATCAAGAAAAACAAAATACTTAGGAATTAACCTAACCAAGGAAGTGAAAGACCTCTACCACAAAAATTCATTACTCTGAAAAAAGAAATTGAACAGGATATTAGAAAATGGAAAGATGACCCCCTATTCTTGGATAAGAAGAATGAATATAGTGAATGACCATTCTTCTAAAAATGTTACATAGATTTAATGCAATCCCAAAACAACCCTAAAATTCATGTGGAACTAGAAGAGACTTAGAATGTCAAAAGCAATTCTTGGCAACAAGGGTAAGGCAGGGGGCATCACAATCCCAGACTTCAAATTACACTACAAAGCTACAGTGATTAAAAAAACAGCATGGTATTAGCAAAAACAAACAAACAAACAAACAAACCAGGGGAACAGAACAGAAGATGCACAAACAACTCCAGGCACAATTAGCTATTTTATTTTTCAAAAAAGAGGTCAAACACCTGCACTGGAAAAAAGATAAACTCTTCAGCAAATGGTGCTGGAAAAAGCTGGCTAACCACATTCCAAACATTGAATCTGGATCCATAGCTCTCACCATGAACTAAACTAAACTAAAACTGAAATGGGTCAAAGATATAAATGTTAAAACAGAAATACTTAATCTGCTAGAAGATAGAGTAGGTAAAACTCTTGAAGACATGGGTGCATGCAAAGGTTTTATGAACTGAACTCTGGTTGCACAAGAAATATTACAAAGAATCAACAAATGGAATCACATCGAATTAAAAAGCTTTTGCACAGCAAAGGAAACCACCAACAGAATGGCAAAAACAACCTACAAAATGTGACAAAAATTTTGCCAGCAACTCTTCGGACAGAGGACTAATACCTAGAACATATAAAGAATTCAAAAAATTAGACCCCTCCCCCAAATTTAAAGACCCAATCCAAATATGGGCACCTGAAATGAATAGACATGTCTCAAAAGAAGTACAAACAGCCAATAAATACATGAAAACATGTTCAGTAGCACTGGCCATTCAAAAATGCAAATTAAAATAACACCAAGATTCCATCTCACCCAGAAAGAATGGCTGCCACCAAGAAATCAGCCAATAACAAATGCTAGCAAGGCGCAGGATAAAAAAACTCCTTTCCACTGCTAGAGTGTAAATTGGTATAACCAAGTGAAATAAATCAGACACACATGTTTAAATATTGCATTGTTTCTCTTGTGTAAAAAATCTAAATTGTAAATGAAGAGAAAGATAGAGGACAGATATTAGGAAGTAAGAACTTTTTCAACTGGGAAGAGATGGGGAGTGGGAAGAAGGTAGGCAGGAAGGGGAAGGGATTGAAAGAAGAAAAGGATCAGAGGGAAAAATGGAAATAGAACTCTTGAAAATAGGGATGAGAGGAAGGACTGGAGGGAGGGGAGGGGAAGGGGACCAAAAGAAAAAGAGTTAAGATTTGTTATGTACATGCACAAATCCTGCATAATGAATGTGATCACTATGTACTGCAAACATGTACTAATAAAAAAGCAATTAATTTTCCTGTCAAAAATAAAAACATAAACCGATCTCATATATATGTATATATATTTAGTTAGAAGGTAACTGGGGGAGGGGGTTGTACCAACACGATTAGAGGCATTTTCTAAAGTGGTTATCATTTGGTGATCACTATAAGGTGATTTAAATGTTCTTTTTATCTTCCTTGATTTTACGTAGTGCAAACCCCTTGCAGATTTCAGAATCAGAGAAACAACACCTGAGCACTAAAATGCATGGATTAATCCTCCTTATCCCTGTCTCCTCTCGGGCATCTTTCTAAGTATCTTCAAGCAATCTTCCAAGGTTTGTGTTAGAGGCCAGGAAAAAAGTCTGCTGAAAGAATAATGTCCCTTCTTTTTATTATGGATAACAAGTACCTGAAATGTTAAAATATGAGTTTAGGGTCATAAATGCTGATCTTGGATGCTGTTATTCTTTTAGGATCCAATTATGACCAGGTTTAATCCCCACAAAAGCATGCATTAAGTCAGTGTAAAAACAATGATGTGATAAAACTCAGCTCTGTCGATTCCCGTTCAGCCTTAGTGCTGAGCCTCTTCTGCAGGCAGAGGATTCTTTTCTGTTCTTGTGACCATCACAAAGGCTACTCTACCCTCCAGCCCGCATCTGAGCTATGTTCTAATAAAGCCCTTGCAGAAAAGAGGTGAAATCCCCAAATCAGTACAACCAGCATACTTATCTTTTTCTGCTGTTGATTGAAGTTGTCAATAATAACACCAATGAAGAGATTCAGCGTAAAGAATGAGCCAAAGATGATAAAAACTATGAAGTAAAGGTACATGAGTGGATTTGCCTCAAATTGCGCTCCTTTCTGTTGGGGAGGTTTTAATGAGAAAAAAGACTTAGTGAAGAGAAATGAATCTCTATCTAGAATACCAAAGTGTTTCCCAGAAACAACATTAGCCATGTCCCCTCCTTGTGACACCCATGGTGGCTGGGACAGCCTTTCTTCTGTTTCCCCGCACATGGTTTGAGTGGTACCAGTGTGGGGAGCTGGGGGGACTAGAGGCTTGGACTTTTCTTCTAATTAGTGGAGATCCGTGAAAAGATGCAAAGAGAGGAGTGACATGATCATATTTCTCTTTTGAAAATCTTCTGAGTGAACATTTATACACTGTTGGTGGACTATAAATTAGTATAGCCACTCTTCTTCAGAAAGCCAAAAATGGGACTACAATATGAACTCTCGCAATCCTGGGTATATACACAAAGGAAATGAAGTCAGCATACACAGACAGGTTCCTGCATATCCATATTTATCAAGGCAGTATTCACGATAGCCAAAATATGCAATCAGCCTAAGTGCCTATTAGACAAGGAAAATACAGTATTTATACACAATGGAGTATTATTCAATCATAAAGAAGAATGAAATCCTATCATTTGCAGGAAAATGGAGGGAACGGAAAGGCATCATTTTAAATGAAATAAGCCAGACACCAGAAGACAAGTATCACATATCTTCTCTCATTTGCGTAAACAAATATCAAAACAAAAGAACAACCAAAACAAAGATCACCTAAAAGTAGACAACAGAGTATTAGAGTCTTGGTAGGGAGCTGAGGAAGAAAGGAGACAGAGGAAAGAAAGGCAAAAGAAGGGGTGAATGATTAAGACACAGTATATACTGGTATTAAAATGTCATAGTGAAGCCCATTTATTTGTACAATTAATATGTATTAATATTATAATAAGGAACAGTTTAAAAATGAAACAAGGAAAATGTTCTGTGTCTATATGAATATATAATCAGAAGGAATTATACTTAAACAGGGTCACCAGAGAAGGGGCACATTCACCTCGAACAGAGGTGACTAAACTACCAAATACTGCTGAACAAATGCATCCTTCATACGGGCCGTGTCCTGCCCTGTGGGTGCCCTTTCGCTCTAGAATTCCTAGTGCCTAGCATAGTATGTTGATTTTCAATATATGCAGAAAGAAGAAAGAAAGAAAGAAAGAAAGAAAGAAAGAAAGAAAGAAAGAAAGAAAGAAAGAGAAAGAAAGAAAGAAAGAAAGGAAAAGAAAGAGAGGGAAAGAAGGAAGAAAGGAAGGGAGAGACAGAGAGAAAGAGAGAGCAAAAGAGAGAGAGAGAAAGAGAGAGAGAGAGAGAGAGAACTGAAGGACAATCAGGCTTCAGAGTGGACATGAATTGACTCCAATCAAGTTCTTCAGGTCAGTATATGCCAGAAATATCTTTCATCTAAGTTCTTTATGTTTTTTAAAAAATATACTTTCATTTCTAATTGACACATTGTAATACACATTTATGGGAGTAGAGTGTGACATTTAAAAACACATATATAATGTGTAATGATCAAATCAGCATAATTAGTATACCCACACCTTCAGACATTCATCATTTTTTTTTTGCTGAGAACTTTCAAAATCCCTACTAGCTATTTTGAAATAATTAATGGTTGTCAACCATAGTTATTCTACTGTGTTATAGCATATTAGAAGTTATTCCTCTCATCCAATTTCACCTCTGTACATTAACTATTTTCTCTCCACCCTTCTTTCCCAGGCTTTGATAACGACTATTCTGCTATCTACTTCTATGAGGCCAACCTTTTAGCTTCTGCATATAAATGAGAATATGCAATATGTGTCTTTTAGTGCTTGACTTATGTCACTGACTATCATGTTCTCCAGTTCCATCCATGTTGCAAATGACAGAATTTCATTAATTTTTATGGGTGAGTAATATCTCTTTTTGCATATTTACCATATATTCTTTATCCGTTCATCTTCTGGTAGACACCTGAATTAATTCCATGTCTTGGCTACTGTGAACAGTGCTGCAAAACACATGCAAGTTCAGCTTGTGTCCCACTTAATGATTTCAACTTCTTTGGCTATATACTCATACCGGGGTGGCTGGGCCACAAGGTAGTTATTTTTCTCCTTTTTTGGGTAATCGCCACACTATTTTTCATAATGGTAGTACTAGTTTACATTCCCACCATTCAGGTACAAGAGTTGCCCTTTCTTTGTGTCCCCTATGTTTTCTTCATAGGATTTCTAACTTGGGTGAGATGATACCTCAGCGTGGTTTAGATTTGCATTTTTCTGATGATTAATAATGTTGAGTATTTTTCATATATTTTTTGATCATTTTCATATCCTCTTGTGAGAAATGTCTATTTGGATCATCTGCTCATTTTAAAGCTGGACTATTTTTTGTTGCTGCTAATTTGCTTGAGTTCATTATAGATTCTGGATTTAAGCCCTTTGTGGATGAATAATTTGCACATATTGTTATCAGCTTTAGGCATTTGAGGATAGGTAGTGAGATGACTTCCATTTTTTTCTTTCTGATCACATTTTTAAAAATACAGCTATCAGTGCTGACAGTTCTGTAATCTTTGGAATGTATTTATGATCTTTGTTACTCGATACCCAACATTTGCACACTCTGTGGCTCTGGGGAGCTCTCCTCCTTTCTAACCCTAAATTTTCCCAGCAGGCAAACAGAAAATAGACTAGAATGCTTACTACTCTTCAAACTTCTGGACTTCATGATCACTTTTTTCTTTAACTGAAATTCAGCTGCTGGCAATCAGCAGAATGCCCTCCAGGGAAACTGGAGCCACAGGAGGGTCTCTCTTGCTCAGATTTAGCCCAGTATTAAGTATTTCTCACAGTCTAAAACAGGGAGCCTCTGAAATTTGCCTTCTTCTTGTCCTTCCATTTGAAAGAGATGAGAAGAAAATCAACCTTCTTATGATTGTTGCTTCTGGATCCATCTCCTGTATGAGTATTTTTTCCTCATTCCCACAGAGAAAGAACACTGGACTTGAATATTGGGGTGTCAGAGTCTCACTGAAGAATGCATTAGAGCCCTATTTATCAAGCAGTGATGTTTCATAATTTTGTCCCAAGGAACAAGGCAGAGAAATCCTGGCTGGTAGAACTATAATTCGGAAAGTTTTGGGCGGCCCATGTACTCATGATATCCCTGATTTGAACCTAACATTCTAGAACACAGTATAACATAGACTCACATCTGTGGAATCAACAGCTGCATGCATAATGTCCAGCCAGCCCTTATATGTTGCCTGAAACAGAAGCAGAGAAACACGGACTCAATTATAGACTTACCATCAATGAACACATGCCATACAAAGGTTGGAAGGCTCAGAGGGCAAATATCAATATGATGGTGCCTATCACACCAGGAAGGAATACACACATAACAGAACACAGAGCCAGGTATGACAGTCACACCTATAATCCCAGATACTCAGAAAGCTGAGGTAGGAAGATTGAGTTTGAAATCAGTCTCAAATTTAGCCATCTAGCTAGTCCCTGTTTCAAAATGACTGTGAAAGTGACTGTGGAAATAGCTCCAGTGTGAAGGCCCTGAATTAAATCCCCAGCACCACAAACCACAAGAAGGGAATTTAAGGATGCTAAGTGAGAAATGGGTTCAGAGGGTGCTGCTTCCCACATGAGGATTTGATTCTATTAGCTTAATTTTATTGCCTGAGAAATTATTTAAGAGTTTTGCAAGTTTTCTCAGAATGAAAAATGTACCCGACAGTACTTACCACTTGTAGCAGAGCAAGGTAAGCCATCCCCACATGGTCAAAGTTGACATTCAGAGGGCGCCAGGTGTAATTTTCACCAGGACATTTGTCATCTTTAATAATTTTGGTGTTATTTCCAAACTTTCCAGAAAAGAAGTTTACTCCCAGAATACAAAATGTGAGCCAGAAAATGAGGCAGACAAGCAAAACATTCACAATGGCAGGTATGGCACCTATGAGAGCATTGACCACCACCTTAAGGAAACAGACCAGAAGGAAAACGTCACTGGTGGGTAGGACTTACCAAGCTCTTGATCATCTCAGGACGAGCCTGATGTGCAGGGCTGGGTTTCTTGAAGGTCTCTCTTTACTCACATACCCCACCCCCCACCCCATGGTGAGTCCTGCTATCAATTCCAGGGTCACTGAGAAGGACCTGAGCAGCACCCTGTAAGGAATCAGCAGATTCCTGTTCTAGGATTCTGAAGAGGCTGAGTGAGAACCCTAGGAAAAGCTTAGCGACGAAAGAAAAGCCCAGCCCAGAAGCCGCAGGTCTGCTTTTCGGTCAGGGGGATTTCCTCCATCTACTTGGAGACTGTACCTTCATTCCTTCAAATCGAGACAGGGCTCGAAGAGGCCTCAATGCCCGCAGAGTCCGGAAGGCTTTCAAGCCCGGATTATTCATAAAACTGACCACAGAGACCTGGGGAGAGGAGAACCTGATCGTGAGCCTTGCAGAACCAGCAAGGTCTCGAGAGGCTGGGCCCAGCAGCCAGTCCGACCCTGCTCAGGGAGAGAGCAGGAGCGAAGCCACCGCTCTCCTTGTCTGGCAACTCTAGTCCGTCAAAGTGGGAAAGATACATTTGCATCGTGTAATGAAAGACCAGGGAAGAAACCTGAGAAACTAATGTGAGTTAAAGGAAACCGAAGAGACATGACAAGGATATGTGGGTGGGATCATGAATTAGGTGCTGGATTAGGGCAGAGACAGAGGATGATTCAGTAGAGGGAATTAGTCATAAGGAATCTTGTTGTGACAACTGACAAAATTTGAAAATGGATGTGGATTTTAGTATAGAATTCATGTTAAATTTCATAACTTTGATCACTGTATTCTAATTATAGGAGATAATGCCCTTGTTTGGAAATACATACTGAAATGTTTAGCAGTATGTGGTACTTGCAATTTAATCTGAAAGAGAGAAAAAAAAACAGGCAGATGAGGAGGTCTTCATACTATTTATTATAACTTTTCCATTAGTTTGAAGTGATATCAAAATAAAAAGCTACAAGGAAAAAAATAACTTGTTTGCTAATATTTCTCCTTACATTCCTCCTTTTTGGGAAATAAAATGCATTTTTCGCTTACAAATACTTCTTCCTAATGGGCTAGGACTGAAATTTGGGGAGCTATGCTGAGTACACTAAGTGAAACCCTAACAGTATACTGACTCCAATGACCTCTCTTCACAGATCTTCAGTGTCTCTTATTTGTCAAAGAGTCTCAGAGCTTTATCTTAGAAGAGGAGTAGTCTCAATTGGCCAGAAGGTGAGTCCTGAGGTTCTTGAAATGGCCAATGTCACAGATCATTATTATCCAAAGCATTCCCCACTAATCCTGTCAGCTTCAATTATAGTAACATATTTGCAAATTAAGAGAATTTGAGAGAACAGAATAACAAGATTTTAAAAATTTATATTTGAAGGCAGTCATGGGCTGGGCCAACCCCTTCCTATGAGCCAGCTGGTGCATGCGTTGGTGAACAAGAAGTGCACAGGCTGAAATAATGACTACTGAACTTAAAAAAAAAATGACTTAATGCTTATATTGTTTCATTGACTTTGCAAGCCTAAAGCCAGTAATCTGAGCATCTATTTAGAGGATAACAATATGCAATGTAGCAACAATAGGGGATTTTCTTCTGATGGTGGTAGTCACTGTTAATTCCCTATTGTCTTGTTTTAAAGTCCTGTGCAATTTTCATTATTTTGTTTTAGTTGGTTTTCTTCTGTTATGTCTTGTTTGATTTTGTTTTATCTGATGGCATGGGCAGCTATTTCAGAGATAACAAGACATAAGAGATAACAGAGATATTACGGTAGCCTTTGTTATTTCCAATTATCATTTTTGAAGTCCTATATCACTTTCATTGTTTTGTTTTTATTGGTTTTATTGTATTCTGTCTTGTTTGATTTTATTATGCGTGATGGTATGGGCAGCTATTTTGCAGCTAACAAGAGGCATTATGGTAGCCATTGCTGATTTCCTATTATCTTGTTTTAAAGCCCTGTACCACTTTCACTGTTTTGATTTGACTGGCTTTATTCTCTTTAAAATAATTAAAAAATTATAATCAACTTACAATGTTATTTGTCATGTTTTTTTAAATAGGCCTTTTCCTGGTCATAGCATTGCATGTTGAAGAGTATTCTTGGTGTTTCTCACAAACATTCTCTCCACTTATCCTTAGCCAGAGGGAAAGGGATGGATGGGTAAGGCTTAGCTTGCATTCATCACTCTGTACAGCTTTTGACATTCATCATGTACAACCTTATGGTTTGCCCTTTTCAACTGTTTTAGAATATTATAGCACATGAGTAACCATGTTTCATAGACCCATTCTCTCTTGGTGAATATCTTAGTCATTTCCATTTCTTTATGAACAGCAGTAGACTGAAAGGCATGTGTGTTTTCTCTGGGTATATGCTTAAGAGTTTTCCTTGGATATAGAAGAAAAAGTGATATTTCTGGACTGTATGTTGGAATCATTTTTCATTTTATTCAATAGTGCAAATCTATTCCCATAATTGTTGTACCATGTAAATGGTTAGCAGTGATTAAGGTATTCTGCTTTCCTAAGTCCTTCTCAATGTTAGGTATCAGTTTAGATATCAGCTAACTTTAAAATATTTGCCAATCTCATGAATAAAAGGGGTCTCTGATTTTATAATGTACTTGTGTGCTAACTGTGGTCATATGAGTTTCTTTATACATTTATTATCAACTTAAAAGTTTCTTCTGTGAGTTGCCTGCTTGCATTTTTCTTTCATTCTTACTTTGGCTTGTCTTTTTTTTCTGTGGATCTATATGGTGTTTTATATATTTGGATAATAATGATCTACTATATGCATGACAAATACTGCCTCTCAGGCTCTTCTTTGTCTTTAATTATAATTTCAGTATTGTTGAATGGAAAAATAAGTCTTATATTTTGACACAGTTGAATTTACATATTTTATATGTTTTATATATTTTTTTCTATTCCAAAATTATAAAAGTCATTATGTGTAATATTGATTGACAAGCAACATTATAGGACTGGTCATAGTAATTCTCTCACTTAGCAAGGCATAGTGGCACATGCCTGTGATCGCGGCACTTGAGAGGCTGAGGCAGGAGAAGTGTCATGAGTTCAAGGACAGCCTAAATGACATAGCAAGAACCTGTCTCAAACCCTCCCCGCAGTTCTCTCCCTTAATCTGCACAGCAATGTTCCAAGCCAAGCAGTGGCGTTGATCAGTGGTAAATGGAAATTTGCAGCTCAGTTTCTGTGATGCCCAGGCTGACATCAGCAACAGTCAATCACACTTACTGGCTGCTTTCTCTTTGGTTTAAAAACATATATAATTATAAGATTATTTTCTTTTTTTTGATCATTTCTGTTCTATTCATTTTGTTATCAAGATTATACTTGTGTCATTAATTAAGTTTGTAAATTTTCTATTTCTACAATCTGAAAAAGATTTGGGTTAACTGCTCTTTGGAAGCTTAGTAAAACTTGCCTGTAAAACCATCTGGTACTCGAAGTGTGGTTTTGGACTACTGTTTTGATATTTTAAAGACTCAGTTACAAGCAAAGGAGCTGAGAGTCATTCCCTTCCTTTTACTTAACTGGGAACAACACCCAGTGGTTATTCCTGGTCCCATTATCCTAAGAGAGGTTAAAAAAAAAAAAGCCTAGGAGATCACCAGGCCCTAGGTGAGATTCAGTGGGAGGCACCAAACACAGAGCATCCAGCCTTTCAATTCTGAAAGCCTGAGTTATTGGGCCTTTTCTTCCTTTTCCCAATTGCTCTCTCTCTCTTGTGATCTTCAATAAATGTAGCTACTTACTCCATACTACTGGGTGTATTCTTACAACTCTTTCTTGTACATAAGAACCTGCAATACTATTGGACCATTCAACTACAACCCTAAGTGCTGGGCTTTTAAAGACTCCTATTATGAAGATAACAGTCCTCTGTTCACAAGACTTCCCACCCATTAACTGACCACATCTTAATAACATAATTGGCAGGAGTTATTTGTACTCTGAAAAATTAACAAAAATATAGTGTTTCTGTTCCCTCCTTCAAGTTCTGTTGGAGCTCCTAGGTACTGATCCTTTTCTAAAATGCCAGAACCACACAGTCTGTTTCCAGTGAGGTTTACCCTAATATACTTATTTTTCTACTTGCTAGCTTGAACAAAATCTAATTATTTCATGATAAAAGATAGATGTCAAAATCTAGGACTTTGGGGTGAGACGCACTGTTTTGATCTTGATTTTTGTTTTGGGAGAAGTTTGCTATTGTTTGTTTGTCTGTCTGGTTTTGAGACAGGGTCTTGCTGTATAGTCCAGGCTGGACTTAAACTCACCAGGCAACAGGCTGGCTTTAGACTAGCAGCAATCCTTCTGTCTCAGCCTCCCAAGGTCAAGAATTGCAGGTATAACCCACCACATCTTGCTCTGGGACTCACTAAGTTTCAAATCTTATTTCTACCACATATAGCTGGGTACTCTTAAACATTCTCTGGATCTCTGTGACTTGCTTCCTTCCTTTGAATATGGAGAAAATGAGTACCTACCATGAAGAGTGGCTGTGATAACTATAATAGAGGGGAGACATATGGAGGATATGGGACAGTTCCCAGTACTGAGAAAGTCCTCAATAAATGTGGTCCACAGTTACCACTATTAGCTTTAGTGTTGTAGAGGTGAAGGGCGGTAAGAATTCCAGTTTCATCATTAACCAGTCCTGTGGCCTAATCTTCTAAGCTTCAGGTTTCCTCATCTGTGAAATGGTAGCTGCCACAGAATGTTGCTTAACTCAGAATGATTGCTGTGCACATTAAGTGAGAGGCTGTATGTGAACCATCCTCTTATACTGCCTGAAAATCAAGGTGAGGACTAGTCTAATCTGATGACTGGTGACCTACTTTGAGAAAGATTGAAATGGAAAGTTGGAAGGAAAAGAGAAGATACTCAAAGTTATTCTACATTCACAGCTAATATAGGTAGTACTTATGGAGACAGGAAGACAAGTGGCATCATGGGAAAGGCTGGGGCAGTCCAAAGAAACAGCAGTGTGTGAGAAGGACCTAGGAGGGGCTAAGCTGATCATGGTAACTACTTACATGGACTCTGAAGAGGCAATGAAAACAAGAAACACTTTGGAGAGGCACACATACACGGGGCACAGGACAAACAGTCCCTTTAGAAGCCCCTTCCCCACCCTTTGCTCCGAACTGCTAGGTAAACAGATTATCAACTTACAACCACAATGATGAAATCCAGCCAGCACCATGCATTGGTGAAATACTTCATAAATCCAAAGGCTACCCATTTCAGGACCATCTCCAGAACAAAAATAGATGTGAAAATATTGTCAGTACAATTTAGGAACTTTTGGAGGTGGGGATATTTATGAAGATTACTGTCTTCAAATACCTGAAATAATAAAACATAACCATAGGCCAGGTTGGATATTTGCAAAGAATTCCTTGCTTGCTTTTTCTTCCTTATGTTAAAAAAAAAAAAACTCTCTTAGTGATGAGGTTTTGCTCAAAAGGTATTTTTTTAAAAAGGTAAAAGATTTATATGTAGAAAACCAGAGTATTCAGAAGGTATTAAAGCAACCTATAATTTTTCAATGGAATTAATTCCTCAAGTAAATGAAAATAAAAACTGGAAAGTCCTATTTCTACATTTCTGGTGCCCCAATGATTCCATGGTTTCCATCATTAGCCCTGGGATGCAAGTCTTCCTAGTGGATCATTGTACCATTTCTTGGTCTTACTAATCCTTCCAATTCTCAACTAAACACTCAGAAGCACAGGCTATCTCTTTCATCCTCCTGGTCACCCCAATGAGTCCATTGTTCATTCACCTCTTGAGGACAGACAGATCTGAATGGTGTTAGAGTTTTATTTTTTCCCTCTCATTTTGAGAGCCTAGTGCTGACTAAGCAAATCTGAATTAGTTCAACAAAAGAGCCAGCCCAACAACTGAGCCTTGGAGGCTCTCATTTTATGACTAGGCCATTTCCAGATCCAGAAGCCTCTTATTATGATGTGTCTTCCAGAACAAGCTTCTCAAACTCCAACGAGCCTCAAATCATACAATGTAGATTCTGACTCAGTGGGTATGGGGAGGGCCCAAGACTCAGCTGTAAGGTTAGCTGCTGGCCAATAGACCACATATAGTGTACTTTGTTATTCCCATTTCTCTATAAATATGTACAATGGCATGGGCAGGGTCACTCTCAGTACCCACTTGCCTCACGAAAGGAAGATCAGAAGAAGATTGTTTGCCCTCTGCCATGTCTCTGATCAGAAATTTACCCCTATGACAATATACATCTATTGCTGTGCCCTGAGACAGCACTCCTGCTTTCCCACTGACTTGTGCAAGCTCTGAGTGTGGAGCAGAACCACAGAAGCAGAATGGACATCCAGTGGAGGTGTGCTCACCAGAGACACAAGTAACTTCTTGACCAAGGACTAGCAGTAAAAATTAATTAGGGGCGTCTTCTGGCTCTAGAGACATTTGCTTTTTTGTTTCAGAAAGTTGATCTGTCTCTAAATCAAGAAGGAGAATCCAGGAGTCTTTTCATTTAACATAACAAATAGTAAAGGGGATTATTTCATATTATGACCATTTTAAGGGGAGGCACAAGATAGAAGGGGAGGAAGTAAAGATAGGAAAGGGAGGAAGGTAGAGGAAGGGAGAAGACAAGGAGGAGGGAGGAGAGAGAGAGAGAGAGAGAGAGAGAGAGAGAGAGAGAGAGAGAGAGAGAGAGAGGATTTTATATGTCTCCTGGAGGCAGTTATTTTTTTAAACCTCACTGGGACTAAGGACTCACTGCAATTTGAAGACCATCAGTGGAAAGCAGTATCTCCTCTCCTGCCTTCTGAGAAGTCATGAATGATACCAGAGTGGCTGATTATACCCTAATCTGGTTCCTGTAGCCCCCTTCCATAATGTTCTGTCTTTCAGAAAGCAGCACGATATCCTTAAGGAGAAAGGAGGTGTAACAGTTGATACACTGTGTCAACTTGAGAAGTTTAGAAGCTTAACTAAGTGACTCAGCAGTTCCATATCTATCCTAAGGTATAAAAGACGTGCCCTAGAGTTGATTCATTGTGTCAACTGGAGAAGTTTACAAGTTTATTTAACCTGCCTGACAAGAACACGGTCCTGAGTTCCATTCCAGGTACCAAACATAAAAGTTTATTTCAGTGACTCAGCAGGAGGCCAGGGTCCTCACTTTGTAAAATCCTCAGCCTGTGCAAGAGGAGGGCGTGGAGAGGGTGTGAGCACTACACCCGCACTAGGCAGTTAGCTGCATACAGTATTAGGGGAAAGAGGCTTGCCCTTCCCCCTTTCGCTCTTGTTGCTTTTGCCATCTTCTACCACGATGAACAGCTGCCCCTGTGCCATGTCACCCTGCCTTGGAGCCAGCTGATTATGGACTAAAACCTCCATAAACTGTGAGCTGCATAAATTTTTCCTTCCTTAATGCTGGGCATTGGGTATTTTGTCTCAGCAATGAGAGAAAAGTAACTAAGACAGTAGAGTAGGAACATTGTTATCTGAGGGAAGAAATATGTAGGGTATAATGGAAGGGTCTAGAAATCCTCCAAGATTAGGGGTAGAGGCTGAGAATCAAGGGCCGGATTCTAGAAATCACTGTTACAGCACTGATTTGAAGTATTCTTCTCCATAGGTAAAAGCACCTTTGGCATGGGGATTTCACAGTTGCAGTGTGGCTGTAGAAGTTGTGTGAAACTCTATCTGCTAAAGGAACTAGTGGTAGAAATTCCACTCCTGACTAGTCTCCCTACATTCACAGACCCATGAGAGGGGTCCCAGATGCCTGATACCCAGTGTCCCCACAAGATCATAACTTACCAGTGCCCCACTGCTCAGCAGAATCACAAAGATAATAAAGCTCTCAAACCAACTGTGCTTGACTATTTGGTAGCAGGTTTTCCGCAGATTCCACCAAACGACCCAGGGTGACTTCCCCTTGTCTCTTTTACAGCATAGAAAGAAGTAACTCAGGCCTGAAAGGAATCAGCATGAATACTATCATTAGAGCCTTAGGCAATGAAATGAATAGTCCCAGCTCCTCACTCCTTCTCATACTAAAGTCTCTTGTCCTGTGACCTATTCCTTCCACGATAGGGGTAAAATCTCTTTCCAGCTCCTTAAATCGAGGCTTCTCCATGTGACATGCTTTGACCAGTAGGGTGGAGTTACAGTCACAGTATGCTAACTCTAAAATTAGGTTGTGAAAATCTGTACATGTTTCCACTTGCCCACCTGTGTCACTCCACAGGGAAGGCATGTTTAAGTTACCCCACTGGTCTGACACAGGATGGTAGACATGTGAAGCAAAGACAAGTTGCCCAGTTGATTCTAAGTTAGACCATCTGATTCTCAGGAGACAGTAACACTCATGAATAAAGCCATTTAACTACGGCAGATACCCAGCATAGTTCAACTGAGTCATGTACATGCATGTTCATTTATTGTATGCCACTATGGTTTCGAGGTTGTTTATTATGAAACAAGTTTTGGGGTGATAGCACACAGATTGTGTCTAAAGGATTGGAGGGAACAAGACAAACATGAACCACCCAAGACATACATGAAAAGAATTTGGCCAGTTTCACAGGTGTTTCCAAATAGCTGAGCATTTGTTCTTAACATACACGAGCTTCTAGTTTACGAATCACATTATTCTTCTCACTTTGTCTCCTCTTCCTCTTCAAATTCCAACAATCCCTAAAGCCACTGTAGGTTTTCCTCTCTCTGCCCTTTTTCTCCCTCCCTCCTTTAGAACACCAAAAGGTTATACAACTTCCCATATGATTATTTCTTCTGACCTTTTATCCCACTCTTTCTTCTTTTAGAAACCTACCTTTTCTCTCTCTCCTGTTGACATTCTGTGCATATTTCTAGGACTAGGACATTGTAAATCCTTAAACTGGCCGCTGTCTAGCTTTAGGACTATCAAACAACCTGAAATACGGATTTGGAATCCCTTCCAGGTCCAGTTTAGCTCCAAACTTATATAGAAAATTTTAATTTTGGATGTCTTTATTCATTTGTTAAGTAACTTATTACAGATTTAAATCCACTAGCTGGGCCCAGTTCTATTTTCACACTACATATACCAGGCCGTCAGTGCTTCATTTTTAGGAATTCACAGTAGAGGCACATACAAATAAATTCCCCACCATAAACATAATAAAAAATAAAGGCTTATGGGAAGAAGTCACTATATCTACTCAAAAATTCAGAAAGCTCTGTATATATTGTTGTTTATGTGTGTTATATGCCAGGTGTTCCTAAGGAATTTGTATCTATTCATTTAATACCCACAACAACCTTGTGCAGTAGGTACTATTATTATTTTCATTCTATAAAGAGGCATAGAAAGTTAACTAAATTGATCAAGTCATATAATTAGAAAGTGAAAGAGCCAGAATTTGAGCTCAGGCAATGTAAATCCTAAGCCAATGATAGCAACTAGGATACCTAAGTTCTTCTTTAGGTCTATCACGAAAAACTCTCTAACAATGGATATGCCAGGGACTGTACAAAGTGACAGATGTGTTGATTAATGGGTTTTTTTAAGGAAAAAATTTTAAGGATGTTTATCCTGCCTGTGTGAGCAGAGCTCACCTAAACCAAAAACTTTCTAAAATCCTTCTGCCTGGACCTGATAATGGCTCCGTAAATCTCTGGATGGCACTTTATTTTTTTTTTTGTCCCTAACATAAACTAGAAGAGGTCATTTGAGGACTGGAGGAAGGAGAACAACATGCATGGGCTGCTGCTGGACTGGGAAAAGCCAGACTCCAGCCCCTTCCAGCACATGGGCTAGCAATACAATAAGTACCAGTCTCTCCCCCACCCTGCTGCCCCGTAAGCGGCCAACTTATCTGGAGAAACACAGGCTGTGATAATAGCTACAGGTGAAATGCAATTGGATGCCTGTGATGCTTTGGTGTTTCACTGACATTGCAGGTCTAGGGCCAGTGGTCCAATCATAATAGATTCGGAGGATAGGGGTATGCAGTGTGGCATCTAGGGGGGACTCCCTCTGAGGGTTGTAGCCACTGTTGATGCCCTATGGTCTTGTTTTGAGGTCCTATATCATTTCCAATGTTTTGTTGGGTTGGGTTTTATTCTTTTTTGTTTTGTTTATGTTAAATCCAAAGGCAGGAGAAGCTATTTCAAAGACAGCAGGATACATTATGGTAGCAACTCTGGACTTGGCTTGTTTTGAAATCCTTTATTGAATTTATTGTTTTGTTTTTATTGTTTCTATTCTATTCTCTTCTGTTCTGTTTGATTTTTACTATGTCAGAAGGTATCTGCAGCTACTTTGAAGACATCAAAAAGCATTATGCTAACTACTGTTGATTTGTAATGTTTTGAAATCCTGTATCTCTTATACTGGTTTGTTTTAAGTGGTTCTATTCTGTTTTATCCTCTTTAAAATTAAAGAAAACAAAACAAAACAAAACAAAACAGAACTAGAAGGAAGAACCTACCAAACCCTCAAAGGTATAAAGAAAATTTCCACTCAGACTTGTTGAACTGTATGTAAGAATGTGGCCACTTACCTTTGGGCAAACATCTTTCAGGTTGCTTTTGGGAGGGAACCAAATTATATAAATTTCCAACAGGACCTTGCAGATCAATAGTGCTACATTCTGATAGAACACTGGCTGCATCAGACTTCTGTACATCATAAAGGAAAAAAGTGTTAGTTATAAATACCCTGTCTCACCATGGTAGTATCTAGTTCTTTGTTGTCTGATTTGTTAGAGATAAAAGCAAATAAGCAAAGGCTTCTAGATATAAAAGCTACTGACTAGGCACCTCTCATATGAGGTCCTTTTATAAGTGTCCTGATCTGTTTGACCTCAGGGAAGAATTATCTACCTACTTTCCAAGGCTGAGGAATGACAAAGCATATGAAGATAAGTACTCAGCCTTTTCCTCTCTACAAATCCTAATCCTGACAGGCTGCTTCACTCCAATTAGGGAAAGCAGGTAACGAGAAGGCTCTTGTACTGAGACTGTAATTTGCAGCTACCTTTGCTCATGGATTAATAGACCTAAGCCAGTTTTCATTAATTTTACCCATCAAAGACATTTTTCAAAGACTAGAGATATTTTAATCTTCAAAACTTGGAGAAAATACTGGCATCTAGAGGACAAGAATATGGCTAAATATCCTGAAATTCACAGAGAAAAGCCCACCAAAACAAAGAATTGTCCTATGTACTATGTCAAGGTCATAGTAGCAAACCTAAGAAAGTGTGGCCTACACTCCTGCTTAAGACTCAATTCTGGTAATTTTCTCATGTTCATTTTGATACTTTTCCATAATGGTTATTCTGGAGAAGGTGCGGAGATGAGTTGCATATCCCTTCTGACAATATCCTAGGAAAATTACCTTCCGGAGATTCTGTGTGATCACAGAAACATCTTCAGAGAACATATCAATTTCCACACTTTGAACTCCTGGGCTGAGAGGCTTCTGCATTTCCTGATGAAGATCACAGCCCCAACACAGAGATGTACAAAGTAAAATTAATATTCTCCCAGAAAATCTCACATTTTAGACAAAACAAGTCTGCTGTCTATTTCACTTTGTTTGTCATGAAAATAGTCCCTGACACTATTCTTTGTTAAAAACAAAATTGCTCCATGAAAAACTCAACATGAAATAATTCTGGAAAAATTATTACACAAAATAGATAGTGAAATTTACTGCAAAATTACATAATCAAAATAGGAACAAAGTTTTCCAGATAATTCATAAAATAAACTTCTATGAGGACAATATATTTCCAATGTTCTTTCAATTAAATAGCTTAGTAATTAATTATTTAATCAACTGTGATACATTGCCATAACATAGTAAAAACAAAATCAACAATCAAGTGACAATCTTATGTGAAAATAGAGTGAGCCACTCCACACCTGTGAATTCCGCACCTTGATGACAGCCACCCAACACTCCAACCCTACTCTGTTTTGTTTTCCCTCACATGGGGCATCAGAGATACCAACCAACCAACCAACTTCACTGTAGAGAGAAGGTAAACTCTGGAGAGTCAGCAATGGCAAAGAGAAAGCACCAGGCCCATGTTGGCATTTTGATAAGGGATTGTGTTTTCTGATCTTCATTATTTTCTTCTATTCATTTTTGGTTTTATTCTGTCTTTTATTTTTAATTTCTTAAGGAAAGATATGAGGATATTTCACAACTTTTTTCTTTTCTAATAAATGTACTTGGTTCAAAAAAAAAAGAGCACTAGCTCCAGTAAAAGCCAATGGTTAGTGTAAACTGCAAAAATAAAGTAGGGTTTTACTTGGGAAATGACCCCTTCATGGCAGACTGGAACTGGTGTAGCACCCAACATTGTCAGAGAGTGTAATAAAATACTATTTTGGGAAAGGGTTAACTGTTTAAGACTGAGCCAGAGAAAAACTACAAAACAACTCTACTTCAAGGTTTCCAGTGCCACCTTCCCACAGTGACTGGTTGAGAGACAACCACAGCAGACCACTGCAAAGAGAGTTTGGGCTAAATATAGACACCCCCCAGGAAGTTTAAGCTCAGAGAGGAAAGGACATAGGCCCTGACCTCCATGGTAAGAAAACAGGTCTGGCATGTATGGCTTTCAAAGGTGGTGGTATCTAAAAGTGCTGGCAATAAGTACATCAGTCTGCTTGAACCCCCAGGTCACTACTAACACTCAGCAGGGACAAGTGGTCTCATTGCTTTTCCCATCTGCCAAGTGAACAAGGACACACCTCAGCTTGGACAGTTGCCATAGTCTGGGGTCTATATTGGTGAGGTGAGCACCTCTTAAACCCATTGACTATAAAGCTAAGCAAAGAAAATTCATGCCTTGTTATATACTAAGATTGCAGATCCTGGAAAAATCCACTCATTCAAAAAGAAGAGGATTTTTTTTTTTTTTGCATTCAATTTTTTTCTTTCATTTTCCTTCACTGATATTTGGGGGTTAGGTTTTTCCCACATTTTTTCTTTGCTTCTTTTAATTCTTTTTTCTCTATTATTTATCTTTCACTTTGCTGTTTTTCTTTTTCTTGTTTCTTCTTTTATATTCCTTTTATCTAATATTATTTTTTCCTTTTATTCCTCAATAGGATTCTTTCTCACAGTTTTCTCTCTTCCTCAACTTCCATTGACTGATTTTGAAAATTTTACCTTTTTTATTCTCCAGTTCCCTACTTCATTTCTCCTCACTAGTATAAGCATCAAGCTATATAAATCTTTAGATAGTAAACTGCTGTATTATTAATACTGTCCTGTTGTTAGTGAAGGTATAGTTGTTGCTTAGATATTTACTGCATGGCAATATTTCTCTTGTCTTAAGTGTTTATACCATAATTATAGACTTGCTTTTTTGTGGCTAAGGGTGGTACATTACTGGTTCTCAGGGTATATCAATAATGAAGTTTTCTTAGTAATACTCTTATTGATATAATTGCTGTTATGGATTATCTTGGTGCCATTAACAATACTGTAGTCCATTCCTGGAGAACTGGGTGTTGGTCCAAATACAATGAGGCCTCCCCTCTCAAATAAATAAAAGGGATTGGACCTTGTGGCAGCACAAAGGCCCACAGTTAATCATGCCCAGAGTGCACCACTAACTAGAGAGGGCTCCATGCTAACAACAAAGTCTTCCACTATAATCAACCCACAAACCTCAGCACAGACAAAACAACAGAAACATGAGAAGACAACAGAATAACTCCAAAATCTTTTCTCCCCTCAAAGCTTAGAAATGGGGCATTGAGAGCAAGGAAATCAGTAGCTACACAATCAAATTATTTGAAAGGAAAAAAAGCAGATCAATAAGGTGCTTGCTGAGCTCAAAGAAGATATAACTAAACAGATAATGAACCTTATAAACAAAACAATCAGCAAGATTACAAAAGATACTAATAGAGAAGGAGCTAAAGATGGTCAATCAGTGAGCAACAAAATACAGAGCCTCCTGGGGAGAAAAAACTCATACGCCAGAATAAAACATCCTGGAGAGATCCAGACAGAGGGAGATGGATCCTCTTGACACAAGAAGAAACTAAAAGGGAAAGAGCTGGTCAAACATGCAGTCTTGGGGCTGCCATTTGCTTTCGTCGCAACCCATCAAGCCACCCGAACTTGCCCCCACCGCAACCCACAGTGACCCGCAGAGCTGCCCGAACTCCCTCCTCCAGTGACTCGTTGCCTCAACCCTCAGAGACACCCAAACTCGCTCCCGCCGTGACTCATAGGAGCCACAGTCCTACTGAAGTCAGGGGTTGGTGAGCCCAAAGGAGAATGGAGCCAGCAAAGGTACCTCCATTAATTCATGGTGAGTGCTGGGAATAAGATGCCCCCACAGGAAGGGGCGACCAAATGGACAACATGTTGGAATCAGGCAGGAGGAACCTGAACTAGGAACAACAGTGACTTCGGTTGGTTGCTCCCTCCCCAGAGCAGATTCGTGGGATTTGCTTGGGTTGGGTCACACCCCTGGCTGGGACCCAATAAGTTGTCCCAAACTGATTCCCTACGCCTAGCAAGCACTAACCTGGCGAAGGCCCCTGAAGGTTGACTGGCCTGGTGGGGAGGGCCCAGCATACACAGCCCCTGCTTACACCTCAGTGACAAGAGCAAACAGGAGAGGGCAGAAATCCCTCACAAGCATGCTTCAGAAGAACCATAACCAGCAAGGAAAGGGTCTGGGACCTCCACTGTACACCTGTATGGAAGAAACCAAAAACATGACAAGAGAGAGAAACAAGAAAAAGCCCCCAGCCCAAAACCCTGAGAACATTGATCCAGGAGAGAGAAATACAAAAGAGACTGAGAGCAGAAAACATGCAACATCAGACATAGCTTCAATGGACATTAAGAGATATTTTTGGGACCTTGTAGATGAACTCAAAACTGAAATATTAAATCAGGTAAAGCAAGATATAAGTAGATTAATAAAAGCAATGCTAAGCACCTCTCAAGAAGACATAGAAGAAGGGAGGAACACAAAAAAAGGAGAGGAACATTCGATAAAGAATATAAAGAAAATCTATAATACATGAAGCAGATTCAAAAAGACTACCAGGAAATTAAAAACTCCATTGAAAGCTGGCAAAACTGTTTAAAAGAAACTAAGGATAGACTATCAAAACTTGAAGACAAGCTTGAAATGTGTGATCATGAAAGGAAAGATCTCTTAAAAATAACAAGGAAACAGGCAGTAACAATAGAAAGGCTAGAAGACAATAAGAGAATCTATAATTTAAGAATAAGGAATGTGAATGAAGAAGCAGGAATAAAAACAGGTGAATTACAAAGGCTATTCATGGAAATAATTAAGGAAAACTTCCCAAGCATGGGAAAAGAAAATGATATTCAGATATTTGAGGCATACAGAACTCCTGCCACCTACAACCAAAACAGAGCTACACCCAGACATATAATAATTAAGATACCAGAAATTCAATATAAAAACAGAATATTAAAAGCTGTCAGAGAAAAGAAACACATCACCTACAAAGGAAGGCCCATCAAGATCATGGCAGACTTCTCAACACAGACCATCAGATCAAGAAGGTTATTTTCTGAAAGAAATTAATGTACCCAGATTGATGTACCCTGCAAAACTGTCACTAGAAATTAATGGAGAAACAAGATGCTTCCATGACAGAGAGGAACTGGGGGATCTGTGACCACCAATCCAACCCTACAGAGAATACTGAAGGACATTCTAGAGAGAGAAAAAAAATCAGGATTTCAGAAACAGTGGCAGAAAGGCCTCAACGAATGCAGCAGGCAGTAGAATAAAGGAGAAAAGTAGACAAACAATGGCAGAAAAATAACATAGCAGAAATGAGGCAGAGAAGGTTGGCTATAATCTCTAACATAGATGGCTTGATACACTAAAAAAAAAAAAGACAGGCAGAGTAGATCAGGAGGTAGGGTCCATTGAGATGCTCTGTATAGGAACTATAATCAACCTGAGAGAGGGTTTATGGACTGAAAATCAAATATGAGAAAACAATGGTCTATGTGACAGGGAGCCAGAGAGAAATAGGAGCAACTCGACTACCAACTGCAGAAAGGTTGGAAAGACAGGATACTTATGTGCAGTACAGAACTACTCAGCTATAAAGAAGGAAAACCTTGAGGCTTTTGTAGGTAAAGGAATACAACTTGAGATCAAGTCCAGGAGTGAGAAGGTTCCAAACCACTTAGGTAAATAGCAGGTTGCCCCCTCAGTCTAAAAACTGAGGGAGTTGGTGGGACCCAAAATGCACAGCACCCTGTGGGAGTGAAAGGGGAGGAATAGTATTTAAAAAAAGGGCAGAGGATATTGTTAATAGTGCACCAGGATTTAAAACCCACATTACTCACACCACTCTGTTTAGATGGATTATATTCTGTTCCAGTTTGTCTGCTTGTACTTGATTTGAGGGCACAGACAGTTATCCTGAAAATAGCAGGATAGAGTAATCATCCTTAATTTCCTATTAACTTAATCTGAAACTCTGTATAACTTACACTGTTTTACCATGACTGATCTTAATTGAATCTAGTTTGTTAGATTGCTGTTTTGTATTGACAGATTTTATTCAAAGCTGTTATGATTGATAGTATCAGGTCTGAGAGTATAGGCAACTACTCTGAAGATGACAAGATTCACTAGGATACCCACTATGGTTTGATTATTCCCTGTCCTTGAAGTTTTACACTGTCTACAATGTTTTATTTTTACTAATATTATTATGTACTGCTATATTCAATTATACTACTATATTCAATTATGCCTGATGATATAGACAATTCTATTGAAGATAACAAGAGACAACACAGTAACCATTATAGATCACCTTGTACTGTGGTTTTATATGACTTTTTGGTTTCATGTTTTTATAGGAATTTGTTTTGTTTTGTCTTGCTATGTTTTGTTTTTCTCTCTAATACAGAAAGGATAGAAATACATGTAGAGACTCATGCATGTGTAGCTGTTTACAGTCTCACTGTGTGAATGTCTACTTTGTATGCTTTAACTTTTCTAAGAGGACAATATGTAATATATCAACTAGTGATTTCTTGCTGTTTATCTTTTTTTTGAAATTCTATATTATTTCTACCCTTTTCCTGTTTTTTTCTCTCTTTAAATAAAAAAACACAAAAATATACTAATAAAAAGCTAGTTAAAAACTTTTAAAACATTTTACAAAGCTAGCTGAGTTAAACAAAAATGATACAAATCAAGGTTAGTAAAAATTAGAGTCCACAAAAAGATACCAAACAGAAATCCAGGAGATTAAAAATTCTATTAAAAGTGTGGGCAGCAGAAGTGAGAAATGTGAGGACAGAGTGTCAGAACTAGAAGGCAGAACTAGTGTCAGAGATCAGTTATTGAGAGATACCTTAAAATTAACAAGGAAACAAAAAAATGAATTTGACAGCTGCTAGATGATTCAAAGAAGACAAATCTAAGATTAATTGGATTTAGTGAAAAGTCAGAATACAATACAAATGAAAGACAAGGTAGACAGAAGTCTTGAAGACATAGGCGTAGGCAGAGAATTCATCAACAAAATGCAAAATGCACGGGAAACATATTATCCTTATTTCATATTATTGAAAAGTTTCTACACTTCAAAAGAAATCACCAATAGAGTGAAAAGAAAACCCACAGAATGGGAAAGAATTTTAGCCAGCAACCCCTCAGACAAAGGACTCATATCCAGAACATATAAAGAACTGAAACACATCAAGCCCCCCAAATTCAAAGATCCTCTCCAAAAACGGGCATCAGAGATGAACACATAGTTCTCAGATGAATATATACAAATGGCAAATAAATACGTGAAGAAATGTTCACCATCACTGGTCACTCGAGAAATGCAAATTGAAACAGCATTGAGATTTCACCTCACTCTGGAAAGAATAGCTGCCATCAAGAAAACTGATAACAAATGTTGGCGAGGCTGCTGGTGGAAAAGTCTACACTGTTGGTGGCAGTGTAGACTGGTGCAGCCACTATGGAAATCAGTATGGAGAATTCTCAGAAGACTAGGGTTGGAAGCTCCATTCAATCCAGCTATTCCCCTCCTGGGTATTTTCCCAGAACTGAAAAGTTCATATCACAGTGATATATGTGCATAGCAGAACAATTTGTGATAGCTAAATCTTGGAGACAACCAAGATGCCCATCTACTGCAGAGTGGATGAAAAAGATGTGGCATTTTTATACAATGGAATATTACTCGGCTATAAAAAAGGATGATCTTGAGGCCTTCTTTGGTAAATGGAGACAACTTGAGACTCCTCAATAGTGAAATAAATAAGAATCATATTTATAAATATCATATTGTGTCTCTAGTATAAAAATTAATAAGAAATGTAGGAGTGATAAAACCCAAAATCTGTAGTTGCTATTGTAAAAAAGAGAGGAAAAGAAAGTGCTCTAAAGGATATAACTTCATGTATGTTTAAGTGTGTAAGATAGATGACCATATTAGTAAGTTTTTGTTAGATTGTTGAGCAGAACTGTTTGCAATCTCACTGTTTGAATGTCTACTTTGTATGCTTTAATTTTGTAACTTTAATAACTATTTCCAAGATGACAGTATGTAATTTATCAACTAGTGATTTCTTAGTGTTTTTTTTCTTTTTTTCCTTTGGAATTCTGTACTATTGCTATCCTTTTTTCTGTGTTTTTGTTTTCCTTTTTCTCTTTAAATAAAAATTTTTTTAAAATAAATTAATTAATAATGATTTAAAGAAGGCACCAGGTAATGGTGCCTAAAAATGTCCTCTTTAAGGAAGCAA
Source organism: Hydrochoerus hydrochaeris (assembly GCA_004027455.1). NCBI lineage: Eukaryota > Metazoa > Chordata > Mammalia > Rodentia > Hydrochaeridae > Hydrochoerus > Hydrochoerus hydrochaeris. The sequence continues at coordinate 91,077 of PVLA01005626.1, forward strand.
GCCAGAGCTATATGTAAGGCTTAAAATTTCAGGGCGGGGATGAAGTTCTTGTACTGAAGAGAGAATGTCAAAAGAAATTGTGCCAAATGCCTGTCACTACCACTAGGCAAAGCCCACATCTGAGGGCCAGAGTAAGTACAGCTTCAGAAACAGTACCTGAGCAAAAATACTATTTCCATGACTGGAATATACCTACAATATACCTACAATCGCTGTCAGGTGAGAATCCCAAGATAGTAATATAAGACATGGTCCCGACACAGATGCCACAGAGCGGCCTACTAGAGATAGTCATAGAACCTGACTGCAATGACAGCGACAAATCTTCCCAATAAAAATGAACTTTCAAGGCAACATTCCAAAATATATGAAGAAACAAGCATAAAACAGCCTCCTCCATAATTAAAATTTGGTAGGTGAATCTGTTTGAGAAAATATGAAAGCAAAATAATAATCTAAAAGTACCTTTAAAATGAATAGACATAGTTTAATAAACATATGTAGAATTTCCCTTGCTAAATGACAGCATGAGGATCTCTGTATACCTTCTCACCTGGGAAATGAGAATAAATAGTGAACACTTTTAAAAACTAATTTGAACTCTGCAGAAATTTCCTGAGGGCATCTAACAAGTGATGAAACATTTATTCCAAAAGTAGATTAAACTGAATAACATTTAGTAAGTCCATGACTCTTGAGTTCTGACCTGCTTTCTTTTTCCTCTCCCACAATCCAGTTTTACAAAGGCGCCACTCAAGACATTGTCAAGAATGTAAGGTTTCACTACCCTCAGTAACTAATCAAGGCATACAATGTCTTATGAGAGCCCTAGAATTTTTCATCTCCAACTCTGAATTACAATTGGAATTCTCACATAACAGTAATAGTAGAAATAGAGATTTTTGACCAGAAGCAAATAAGAAGCCGGTAGTTCTTCTTTATCAAAGTCAACAAGTTAGGTCATCATATATACCTCAGAGAACCTTGGACAGAAACATTGAAAAATATTCCTTCTGGGTTAAAAAGATACTCAAATAGCACCTTAAATGCTACCTCTTACTCATTTAATTGGATCACATTGTAGAGGAATTCATTCCTGAAGGCATTCTCAAAGACAATAAAGTAATTATCTTCCAGTAGTAGACACTAAAATCCCAAATGTGATACCAAAATAAGAGAGCATAAGAGGAGACAAAAGAGCCTAATTTAAAACAATTTATTTTAGACATACATTGGTGAACCATAATCAAATACAAGATATCAATAAACAGAAATTATGCTTAAAAACGTAACAGAAAATTCAGAATTTAAATGTACAATAACTGAAATGGAAAATTTACTAGAAAGACTGATAATACCTTTGAACTTGCACAAAAATTTGTGAATTTAAAGATAGCTCAAGTGAAATATGCAATGCAAAGAACACAGCAAGAAGAAGGAAGAAAAATGAACAGATTCTCAGAGGAACACGGGACATCATTAAGCACACCAATTAGAAATAAAGAGAGAAAGAGGCAGGGAAAATTGTTCAAGTAAACAATGTCTATAAACTCCCAAAATTTGATTGAAAACATTAATCTAAACATTTAAGAATATCAACTCCCAGTAGGAAAAACAAAGAGATCTACACCTTGACATATCATAAAAACATCACAAAACAAAAAAAAGATTAAATATTGAAAGTAGCAAGAAAAAGATGGCTCATCATGTTAAAGGATGTCCCCATAAAATTAACATTGACTTCTCATTAGAAATACTGAAGGACACAAAGCAGTGGGATGACATTCAAATGCCAAAACAAAAGCTGTGATGCAAGATTTTATACCCAGAAAAACTACCTTTCCAAAATGAAGGGAACTCTGCCACTCTGAGGCCCAGTTTCCAAAATGGCCTCTACATACTGCTCTGCAGAGCTAGAGCTGAAGGTGTGCATTGCTTCCTCGGGTAACAGTATCCTGGCCACACACATGTTGTTAGTGTGAATTCACAATGTGACAACCGTTGTGAAAAACTCAAGCGTATGCAAACAGCCCCTGTCGTTTCAAAAATAAAGTCCCTAGTTTATTTAGCGCATCTGTTATGGTATGAGTGTTTGTATCTCTCCAAAATTTATATGCTGCAATCCCAGTCCATAAGGTGATGATATTAAGATGTGGGGCCATGGAGAGGTGGCCAGGCATGGTAATTCTAGGATTTGCCCCTGTAAAGGCCCAAGGAAGTTTGTTTGCTCTTTGTGTTTAGGTGTCAGCAAGAAGGGGTCAGGAAACTGACCTTCACCATATCTAAATATGCTGGCTCCTTGATCTTGGATTGCATATCCACCAGGACTATGAGAAATAAATTTCCAGTTGTTTAGAAACCTGCCGTATCTGTTATGGGAGGTTACACTAAAGCGCCCGTCCCTCTCACACTCCCTGACAACCTTTACCTCCCACCCCTTCTCATCCATGAGCCTGCAGAGTTGTTTGTTCCCATAATTGCCTCTTTTACTTCACTTTCTACATCCTCTCTTCTCACTTTTCAGCCAATCCAAACACTACATTTCTTATAGAGCTCATCAAAAGTTACCTTCTTCTTCCACTCCCCTCTGAACTCTTCTGACAATTTCCATTGTGTCATTTAAGTAACGCTGTCTGAAACTCGTCCTGGGATGTGCTTCTGGGTGTCAAAGTGTAGCCACCACAGTTTATTCCCTTATTGTATCACCACCGTTTTCATACTAGGAAAACAAGTGTCCTGTGGGAACTCTCTGTGTGTATGACCTATAAGTCAGTGTGTGAAATTTCATACCTGTCTTTCAGCATCAGCTGATGTGATGGCCAATTCATCATCTCTATTAGAATATGCAAAATCATCCTCTTCCTTTGCAAGTGGGGCCAGACAAATCTTCTCAGGCCCCACATCTGAGGTCTCCCATGCAGAGGCTAGTCCCTCAAACTCTTGCTGGGGCTCTGATTGCCCTTTCATCTCTGTGATGTGGGGAATGACATCTTTGCTGTCGGTAGCTGAACCTCCTGTTGTCTCTTTTTGCTTTGGTAACTTCTGCCGCCTGAACTGCTTGTGGCAGAAACGCAGAACAGTGTGAATCACAAAATAAAAAGCCCGGCGAAACCGATCCAGTGCTAACTGGACCTTGGTTTTTTTGGCCTCTCCTAGATTTCCATTTCTCTCCTCGTTGCTGAAGGAATTGAGCAGTAAAGCAATGAAGAGGTTGAGCACCTGGAGAGGAGATGGGTAACAGGAGAACAGAGATTACAGCAAAGGAATAGCACAGTGAGTGAATTTCCAGAATAGTTTTTTCACAGTACTCAAAATAGAGTCAACTGAGAATTCTATGCCTATTATCTCCCAAGAAAATTCATCGATAAAGTAAAACAATTGAGGAAGAAAGAAGGATAATAAGACAAAAGAAAAGTTGAAGTGACAGGCTACAAACAGTCAAACCCAGTTTATGCAAATGTAAATAACAAGTATCTGTACAGCCGGCAAAGGTAAAATTGAATAAAGCAGTCACTGTGAGGCGAAATCAAAAGTGTACATAGTGTGGGGACCCAACAAGGACATAGTCTGATGTCCACCCTCCACTGTTTGTGCAGTGTGAGAGACAATGTTTTCTGTGTGGGCCTTGCAGGTCCAGTTGCTCTAACCTCAATGAGCTATCAGGGTAGAGGTAACGGGGCTTCAACCAAATCAGCTGCTCTTCCTTGGAAGCATACATCACTTCTTAAAAAATTTGTATTGGTGCAGTTTAGAAGTTTAGATATACACAATGATCACATTCATCATTGGGAACGTGTGCCTATACATGGTATATCCTGCTTTCCCCCCAAGCCCCTGCCCTCCCTTCAACCCTCTTCCCCTTATTTACAAAAGCTTTGTTTCCATTTTTCCCTTCTATTTGCCTTTTTACATTTTTCCTTCCTATCTTTCCTACTCCTCCTCCCATGCTCTCTTCCCACTTGAACATTTTCTTCCTGTTTCACAGTATCTGTTAGGCATATATCACTCTAAATTCAGATTATTCCTGTTTTACATCATCTTATGTGTACACAGGTGGGGCTTTTGGAAGGTGACAGGATTTGTGAGCTTTATAAGTGACCTGCTCCTAGAAGCTAGGGTTCTGGGAAAAGCAGGTCACCAGAGTTGTGACCTGTAAGGGTAAATCAATCTCTCTCCCTCTCCCCCCACCCCTTTCCAGATCACTGTGAAAGGAGCAGCTTTTCCTCCACCATACCCTTCTGCCCTGCCACCCTGTACCCTAGGAGCCCACCGACTATGAACTAAAATCTCTACACAATGTGAGCAAATAAAAACCTCTCCCCCTTTAAGTTGCAGGTGTCAGGCATTGTGTCTCAGTGATGAGAAACATGATTAAGATAACCCCAGTACCTTCTTTTGTTTTAAAGAGGAAAAAAACCCAAAATTTCAAAGGAAGACAATAAAAGAATAACAATAGTTAAAACACTGCATATTGTTATATTCCAAGTAATTACTCAGAGTACAAGATATAGGCATGAAAATTTGCTCAAACAATGTTAGCACAAATGTTTCTTTTCAATGAACTAAGAGAAACTAGTAGTATAACTGTCTTAACTATCTTGCATATATATGTTATTTTTCTTTTCCCTTCTTGGGCTTTTTCTTATACTTTCATACCCTCCAGTTCACTACTTTGACCTCCTCAAATTCCTTTGTTTCTGGTTTCAGATCAAAAAGAGATAGTTTGGCCACATTGGAACTTGGGGTGCTGGGAAACCAAGCAACCAGCTCACCTCCCTGGTAAGCAGCCGTGGCTCGGGCAAGCGGCATCCGCCCCAGGGTAAGAACCAGCCAGTGTCTCCCGAGATCCATGCCATGTCAGAACTTAAGGCGCTGGGAACCTAAAGCAACCAGCTCGCCTCTCCAGTAAGCAGCCGTGGCTCGGGCAAGCGGCAGCCACCGCAGGAGGAGAAACAGCCAGCATCTCCCGAGATCCATGCCATGTTGAACTTAGGGAGCTGGGAAACTGAGCAACCAGTTCACTCCTTGGTAAGCAGCCATGAGCCTAAGGGCATGTGGGCTGAGAATCAAACATCCCATCCTCCCCCCCGCCATTAGCAAAAGGGGTCCAGAGGTCTGAGCATCTCTTGGGAGTTTGACCATATCCAATATAGCAAATAGCAATGATTTCCTTCTACCATTTCTTTTGAAGGCAAATATTGTTATCACTGTTTTGCTTTGTTCTGATTAATTATATTGTTCTATTCAATATTCTGTTTTGATAAGTTCTATAATGTTTTGTATTTGGTTTGACTTTGCTATACCTGATTGAAAGAACAACTATTGTTAAGACAACGAGATATACTATGGCACCTATTAGTGTTATTCTGGTAACCTGTTATGACGTTCTGTACCAATTTCACTGCACTGTCTCAACTGGCTGTGTTATATCTTGTTCTGTTGTATTTCACTGCCTTCAAAAAAAAAAAAAAACAATAGAAAGGAGCATGCCACTCTGATAAGTGGCTGTGGGCAAGAACCATATCAGCGTTTCCTGAGATCCTCAACGCACCATGTTGGACCTTGGGGTGCGGGAAAATGGGCAGCCAGTTCACCCCTCTGGTGGGCGACTGTGAGCCTAACGGGGCACGGGCTAAGAATCAAACATCCACCACCACCCACCACCACCACCCCCATTAGCGAGTGAGAGCCAGAGATCTGAGCATGTCTTGCAAGTTTGACTATATGTGATCTAGCAAATAAGGGAGATTTTCTTCTGCCATCTCTTTGAGGGCAAATATTTTTATCTCTGTTTTGCTCTGTTCTGATCAATGGTATTGCTCTATTTAATGTTCTGTTCTTGTAATTTGGGTATTTCCTTCAATATTGCTCTGCCTGATTGAAGGAACAACTATTGTGAAGAAAACCAGATGTACTACTGTGCCTATTGCTGTTGTCCCGGTGGCCTGCTGTGAGGTTCTGTGTCAATTTTTCTGCACTGCCTCAGTTGGCTATGTCCTGTCTTGTTCTGCTGTATTTTACTACCTTCAAAATAAATAAATAATAAATAATAATAAATTAAAAAATTTTTTAAAAAGTAAATAACAACAAAACAGATCAGCAGGGTACTGAGCAACCTGAAACATGATATAACTAAACAGATAATGGACTTAAAAAGCAAAAGTAGAAAAAGCAAGTGCTCTAAAGGATATAACTGCATGTATATTTAAGGGTGTAGGATTGATAATTAAGTTGCTAAGTTTTTGTTGGGTCAGAGAATGGAGCTGTTTGCAGCCTCACTGTTTGAATGTCCACTTTGTATGCTTTGATTTTGTAACTTGAACAACTACATCCAGGAAGACAATATGTAATGTATCAACTAGTGATTTCTTACTGTTCATTTTTTTGAAATTCTCTATTGTTTCTACCCTTTTTTTTTCTGTTTTGCTTTATTTTCCCCCTCTCTTTAAATACAATTTTTAAAAATGTTTCTCTGTATGGAAATAAAAAACAACCACTAAATCAAAAGATAAGCTGCATTTGGAGTGTATATCTCCTTATCATAAAAGAGCTCCTACATATTGAGACAAACAACCAATTCTTCTAAATGTGCAAAGAACACTGATAACAGTAAAGAAATCCAAATGGTTCCAAAACATAAAAACTGCTAAAAAACAAAAACAATAGAACATGAGAAAACAAGGTAACAAAATACCTCCCAAAACTCCCAACTCCACCAAAGCTGATCCATGGGGCATGGATAAGGAGAAACTCAAAAACAAAACAACAGAATTGTATAAGGTGATTAAAAAGGAAATAACAACCACAAAACAGATCATTAAGGTACTGAGCAAGCTGAAACATGATATAACTAAATAGATAATGGACTTAAAAAGCAAAAGGAGGAAAAGAAAGCGCTCTAAAGAATATAACTGCATGTATGTTTAAGTGTGTAGGACTGATCACCATATTACTGAGTTTTTGCTGGATTCTTGAACAGAACTGTTGCGGCCTCACTGTTTGAATGTCCACTTTTTATGCTTTAATTTTGTAATTGAACAACTATTTCTAAGAGGACAATATGTAATGTATCAACTAGTGATTTCTAACTGTTTATGTTTTTGGAAATTCTGTATTCTACACTTTTTTCTGTTTTGCTTTTTTTTCTCTTTAAAAAAATTTTTTTAAAAAGAGACAGCTTCTGAGAAGTGCTGTGGGGGTATGAATGGATCTAGTCACAGTTCCTTCACTTGACCATGAGAATTCCCACCCGTAGGTCTTTGCCCACATTCTCCTCTATTTGTCTCAGTCTCCCGTACTTCATAGGTTTCCCCATCTCAGTGTTCTCTTCCCATTCACACTGGTGATGTCCTGACCTTCTGAATCTTGTATCCCTCACTGTGCAAACATCATTTATAAGGTGCATAGGATGATAATTTGTGTGAAAACTTAATTATATTTGCCCAACATCCCTAACTTGATCTGAAGATCTTATATTCAAGGATCTTTGGGCACATCTGTTTGTTCAGACTTTCACTGATGTGCACCTACCTAGCTTCTCCATAAGTACATATGTCTCTAGTTACCAGAAACACACTCAAGTCAGTCACACAATAAGACAAAGTAGCATAACAAGGAACTTGAAAATAGAATAGGAACCCTTCAAGACATGAAGATATATTTGTCCCATCCTTTCACTCTTCCCTCCTCAGCAGAGGCTTTGTTTTAGGCTGGTTCTTCTCACCACTGCACACGTCTACAGTTCCTCCAGGAGTCACAGTCGTAAAAAGTTCAGAGAGTAAAGGGTCATTTTTCTCTTACATATTTTTAATAACAGGAAATCTTTACTATGTTTTCCCAGTGGTTACCTCTTTAGATCTTACTGAGTCCAGTAAGTCCAAGCTCTTACCTTAGCCAATCACAGGCAAAGAAAATGTGATTGTCTTAGAATAATTATATTGGACACCAGTCAATGTAAGTCCTGCGTGTCAAGGAGTTTTGTTTCCTGCTTATCATACTTTCCTCAAACCAAATTCAAAAGAAGATTTTAAAAACTTACTTGATACTATATTTAGAATAAAAATCTTCACTAGCAAAGTACTGCAAAAGAAGCCAATGCATTTGAGAACATGTATTTTTTTCTTTTAAAAAAAAATTAAGAAACTCACCACAAGCTTTCCTATCACCATGATCAACACGAAGACAATAACACACAGTGGTATACTAACTTCTTGCATACATTCCCACATGTTTTCGATCCATTCCCCACAGAGAATGCGAAATACCACCAGGAAGGAATGGTAGAAATCTCCCATGTGCCAGCGACGGTAACAGGAGTTATTACTAGCATTACAGTACTTCAAATTCCTTATGGAGCAGAATTTATGGCCAAAAAGCTGCATGCCAACTACTGAGAAAATAAAGAGCACGATGACTAGGACCACAGTCAGGTTTCCAAGGGCTCCAACAGAGTGGCCGATTATCTTAATTAGCGTGTTTAAGGTTGGCCAGGACTTGGCTAACTTGAAGACCCTCAGCTGAAAAGGAGACAAAAAACAAACATGAAAGAAGCTCGTTAAGAACAAACTCAATATTCTCATCTATAAAGCAAATGACAGTCCTAAGCCACAGCACTTAAAACTCTTTTCAAGTTCCAAACCATCCTGAGCACAGTCACCAACTGTCTACATCAATCTAATACTCACCTACAGCCACTTTTTAATTTAAACATGAAAATATTCTGCTATAATTTTTAATGAGAAAGGTGTTCAGGATAGTGATTAGAGAGCATGTATTAGTTACCTAAAATGAGTGTTTTGACATTCTATGTCATATACCAGATGTCAGCAAACTCAGGGCCATGGGGCCAACTCAGCCTATTGTGTTTCTGTGTGTTGTGAGAAGAATTTGTTCACATTTTAATTGATGAAAAATAAAAATAATCAAGATATTTCATGACACATGGCGATCATATGAAGTTCATACTTGAACATCCATCAATAAAGTTCTATTGGAGCATAGCCATGCTCATTTGAATGTTGATGGGTTACTTTGCTGCTGTAATGATAAAGTATAATGGTTATTTATTTTTATTTATTTATTTTTTGTACCAGAGATTGAACTCAGGACCTCGCTGCTTGCCAGGCAGGTGTTTATGCTGCTGAGCTAAATCTCTAGCTCTTAATTTTTTTTTTTTTATAGAGACTACATAGCCTGGAAAGCAGAGATATCTATTATCTGGTCCCTTTACAAAAAAAGTTTGCTACCTCCTGCATTATGCATTTCAGACTACAAGTCTGAATTAAACCTTAAAACAACAAGACCGATACATGTTATACCCAGGAGAACCAAGGTGAGCAGCTTGGTTCTCCTGGGTATAAAACAGGTATAGTTTTTCCAAAGAGAAATTTTTTCATGGAGCTTCACAGACTATCTAGGAAATAATAACCTTAGAGAAAACACAGCAACTATTTTCACGAGTTATTTACTATATTAACTTTCAATGTAGACTGATAGCTTCACACCAAAAAGCAATCCTGTTAAGAATCAACCATTTGGGGATGAAATATTGCATACCAGGAAAACTCATGCTTGGAGAAGGACTACTATTATCTACTCAGAGGGGGCACTGCTGCATTCCAGCAAGAAATTGTGATTCTATTTTGACATATTAGCACTGCCATAAAATTGCTTCTATCAGAACATGGCTATGACAAGCCATGAAGCAGAGATGAAGCAGACATAACTTCATTACCGAACATCAGTAAATGTCAGTAGAATGAACTAATCATGCCTGACTTTGAGCAGTATAGCCCTTTAATATATCATGTAAAATATACACTTATATAATGTATCCAGAGTCTTATTCTAGCAGTTTAGAAATCCTGCCCTCTTCAAAAAAAAAAAAAGTAAATTTTTAAAAGGAGAGAAGGCCACTGCTATAGTGTTACAGCATTTAATGCACTTATAAGTGGGGAGTTTCAAAGGTGGCTTACTTAGGGTGTAGGAATGTGGATTAATAGTGTGAAACTGGGATTAAGGACGTGGATAATGGAAGTCCCATCCTGGGCATGAGGGGCACCAATCAATATGCTTACAGCCTGGATGGATATAAAGGGAAAGAGAGAAGACTTGCTGCTGCTGCTGCTTGCTGCTTAGTTCCTTCTGCCTGCCATGCCATGAATTACTTCTCCTCTGTAATGCCCCTCTGCCATGTGACCCTGCCTTGGAGCCAGCTGATTGTGGACTGAAATCTCTACAAACTGTTAGCTGAAATAAACCTTTTCCTCCTTTAACTTGTGGGTGTCAGGTATTTTGTCCCAGCAATGAGTAAAGTAACTAAGACAGATTTTGGCACTAGAGAACTGGGGTCACTGTTGTGACACTCCCCTGGCCATATGGTTCAGAAGCATTTGGAACTGGGTTAGGAAGATTTAGAGGTGGTGGCTAATGAAAAGATCTAGACTGCTATAAACTGAACTTGATGGGAGAGTCTTGTCAGAGTTCAGAAGACTAGAATGCTGACAGAAATGAAGCCTGTAAAGATAAGCCTCTGTTGGGAAGCAGGGCTGCACTGCCAGTTTGACTCCAGGCCTTGTGTGTTATGCTTTGATAGAAAATTTGTCTGCATTTTGCTTATGTCCAGAGACTTTGTCTGAGACTGAAATTAAGGGCAGTGGACTATTTAATCTTGGAGAAGAAATTTCAAGGCAGTCTAGTGTTGAGGTGGTAGTATGGCTACTGTTGGGAGCTTTTAACTAGACCTATTAATAAATCATGTAGTAGAATGATTTAAAACACAGCTCTGATGGGAAAGAAGGATCAGAGGATAACTTGGTTACCAGGAAGGAAGAGGATAATAGAAAAGATGGCCAGAGGACATAGGAACTAGCAGGACTCCATCCTTTGCATCCTCAAAACTGAAAAGGTGAAAGACTTTCCTTTGAGAAGAGAGCCCTAGAGGATCATGTTCCATCATGGTGGCAGCCTAGAGAGTTTGTTCCTTGGGACTGGGTTCGTAGTGTTCAGCACTTAAGGTACTCGACCCTCACAGCCAAGAGACAAGAAAACCTGGCTACTGCTCCGGCTGGCAGCAGCTCTTGGCATTACCCATGTGAGGCTAAATTGAGCTACATGCAGAATGCAGGGGTTGGAGTATCAGGAAGGCTTCCACCTAAGTTTCAAAAGGTCAGGGAGGCCAGATTGTGTGCCCCCTGAAAGGACAATGTGTGAAGCTATGGGTGTAAAGTCAACAGTGAAGTGAAAAACCCAGGAGGTTGGAGAAGCCAGGAACACAGACTGTCTTTAGAAAGCTGCAAGGAGTGAGCAAAGCCAGTCCAAGAGAGAAGCCAGTTCCAATTTCAAGAAAATAATGCAACCCTGGATAATACTCTATTTCTCTGAGTGTATTTGTAAATGTCTGCCTGCTAAATTCCTTTATGTCTCTTACTAGGTAAAGTCTATGTTATGAAATAGGCAAAACAAGGCATCTCCTTGTTGCCAACTATTCATAATACAGAAATGATAAAACTTGAAAGAAGAAATGAAACTTTAAAAATAACTATGGTGGTCAATGATTATAATAATTCAATGGGTGGTGTTAACAGAGTTGACCAGCATCTAGCAAGCAATAACCAAAAAGCAAGAAAAAAATATTACTACAAAATATCCACACACTTTCTGGACCACACAATGTGGAACTTGTTTGTTATTTATTCAAAACAAGGGGATTCAAAAAGTCATTTACAATTTAGATTAGATCTAATCCAGGATAGTGAAACCTCAACCATCATTGATGTCTTCACCATTATGTTTAGTGGATAGACATTTTATTGAAATTATACCACCACAGAGAAACAGGAAAGGCCAACATAACAGTGTAAATAGTGCTGTTCAAAGAAAGACAATAATGCAAAAAGAATCCAGAAAGAGACTAGACACTTGTAACATTGTGTTGTGTATTGAACATTTTAAGATACACTAGATAAAATTCTTAAATAAATTTAATAATATTGTCATTTTATATTTCCTATTATCTTATGAAAATTAACAAAAAATTTGCAATTTAGGGTCATCCTATACATAAATAATTGGACTAGTCAGTGGTTAAAAGGCCTCTAAGGAAGAGGAAATTGAAATCACTGATGATGCTGTACTCAGATGTCCACCTCTTTCAAAGGGATATGGGTCTCTCCCACCTGTTTAGTGAAAACAACCACACTGCCACCCTGGAAGTTCTCCTCAGCCTCCTCCCTATAAGTCTCAGGCCAGTGAATCATCCTCAAGCACAAAACATGGCCACCATCACCCTCGGAATGCTGTGCTCTCTGTTTCACAGTAGTCTACTCTCGCTCTACAGAGTGTACTACTTTTCCTGCTTTAATTGGCCAACTACCCTCACTCTGCAGATTGTATTTGCCTACCTTGAATAAATGTAAAACCTCACCACTCTTTTCACTTGTCTTGCTCAATTTTTGTTTAGAACAAAAAGAGCCTCACTCCAGTTAATATGGCTATTACAAAAGACAAAAAAGAGGTGCTGGTGAGTGTATGGAAAAAAGGGAATTCTTGCACAGTGTCGTTGGGACTATACAGTTATGGAAAATAGCATGGAGGTCCCCAAAATATAAAAAATAGTACGACCATATGATCCAGCAATCTCATTCCTGGATATAGATCCAAATGGGAATGAAATCAGTATGCTGAAATGATCTCTGCAGTCTCAATTACTGAAGCACTATACACAAAAACCAGTAGATGGAAATATAGAGAAACTCAAGTGCCTATTAACGGATGAATAGGTTTTAAAAATGTGATTATAATGCATGTACACATGCACACACACACACATACAGAGGGAGGTACTTTTCATCCACAAGAACATGAAATTCTCCTATTTGTAACATCATAGAAGGAAATTAAGGCCATTAAAAGAGAAACCAGGTACAGAAATAAAAATGCTATGTGGTCCCACTTATATGTGGAATTTTAAGAAGCTGATCTCATAGAAGTATGGAGTAGAATTGTGGGCACTAGGTCAAGGAGAGAAGAGGGGAGGACATACTGGAAAGCAGTCAAGAAAAGTTCGGCAGCAGATAGTAAGTTCTAGAAGGAGTAAGTTCTGGTGTTTGATTTCACAGTAGGATGTAGCTATAGTGTACAATATATATGGTATAACGTACAATATATATGATAGAAAATAGAAGAAGGAATTTTGAGTGATTTGAGTCAGTGAAAAATAAAATTTTTAAAAAGAATAAAAGATAAGAAATAAATAAACTTTGAGGCTACTGAGATATGATAAGAATATTTTATATATGAGGAGGGTATCCGTTTGGGAGGAGCTTAAACTTAGAGTTTGAATGTTTCCTCCAAAACATGTTTTCCACATGAAATTAAGTTGTTGTCATTGTCAAAATGCCCATATTACCAAAGATAATATATGCATTTAATACAATTCCAATAAAAATATGGTTAGCATTCTTCACAAAGCTACCAAAATCTCTTAAAATTTATAAGGAACAAGAGAGAATAATCAAAAAATGATCCTGAGCAAAAAGAGCAAAGCAGTAAGCACTACAATCCTGGGTTTTCAAATTACACTACAAAACTACAGTAATAAAAACAGCATAGTATTGGCACAAAAAAAGGCGTATTGACCAACAGAATAGAATTGAGGATAAGGAAACAATTCCATACATGCTCAGACATTTGATCTTTGGCAAAGTAACCAAACACATGCTGGAGAAATGTAGCAGCTAGACCTGTATGTCTAACCCTGCACTAAAATAAAATCAAAATAGATCAAAGATATGGGTATAAAAACATTGATTTCACAGTAGGATGTAACTATAACAGGTAGATGTAAAGACACAGGCATAGGCAAGGGCTAACTGAACAAGCCCCAATTGCTCAAAAATAACATCAAGGATTTAAAAATCACTTGAGGTATGATAGAAGAGATAAAAGATAGATAGAAATTAGACAAGGAAATTATATCTGCAACTTGTACTTTTAAGAACTCTGCAACTTTCAGGACCCAGCCAAAGTTACCCAAGGTGATCTCTGTCAGCATCACTTTGGTTAAATTTAAACTCCTTCCACACCAGACCCATAACGTACAAAATTCTTCAGGAATACTGAAAGTCCGTAAATAGGCTTAAATGAGAAAGTAGAGACCAGGAACCTGATTCTAACCTAAAGGAGCATGTTGATAGAGTCCAAAGAATGTTTTAATGCATCAAAATAACAACAACAAGAAAAAAAACCCAGTCCAGTGATGCTGTCTCTTGGCGAGCCAGTGGCAAAAGGTAAAAAGAGGCATCAGGACCTAGACTTTGTAAGTCCATTCAAAAGACCTTTTTATTTTCTTCCCCATTTCCTCAACCCCTTGCCCTCTGAAATGTAGTTTATCTCTTTTTTCTTCCCTTGTCTCTCTCCCTGTCTATAAGCTTCCATAGACTTAGGTTTCTCCTTTCCAGCAGTTAGAGACTCCCAAGTCCCTAGAAAATGAGTTCTTGTACACAAAAGCACTAACGACAAAAGCCATTTGCTCCTCTAACCAGAAATGAGAAGAGGTGTCAAGAGCTATCCTCTATGATGTGTGGGAGCCTCATCGGATTCTCTCTCAGGTTAACACACCCTGTTCCTGGGTCGGATGAAACCAAAATGTGCTCTCCAGGAAGACACGGTTTGCATCCAGTTGCCTATGGCCCATCTTGGTGGGGACATGGTGCAATTCATTTGGGAGATACTCTCAAGGCTACTGAAGACTTTCTGATACTCTCAAGGCTACTGAAGACTTGGGTGGGAGGAAAAGAAGTGCTAATTTTGTTCTGCAGTTATGATGAATTAAGATTTAGTCCAAGATAGTCACTGAACTCATGCATGACTCTTTCAAATTGGGTCGCGGCTAGGTAGTGAAATAAGAAAGAGCCTTACCACTCTGAAGGAACGCAGAAAAACCCACTTGTCAGTTATGGCTTCTGTCAGACTCACAATAGCAACGATGCTGTCGAAAATGTTCCAGCCATGGCGAAAGTAGTGGTAGGGATCGAGTGCAATGATTTTTAGGCACATTTCTGCTATAAAAATGCCAGTGAAAACCTACAGTGGGACAAAAATTTTTAAAAAATGAGTAAAGGAAACTATCTTTCATGAGAGTAAAACTTTGAGGATATTCTCAGGGAGTCACAGAAGCTATAAGGAAACGAAAAGTACTTTCACTGTTGACACAATAAAACCTCAAGTCCCTGCACTAGAAACACTGTTTTAACAGCACCCACTCTGCCTTCCCTGTTTCTGGTCCCTCTCCACAGTACCTAGCCCAATGCTACTGTGTACCAAGCTCACAGATGTCAGAACAGAAAATGAATAGTGCTTCCCATTCTGTTGAAAGGAAGGCAAAATTGGCTCCTTGGTAGTTAAAGGGGTGATAGGAAGAATGAGGCAATTCCTCCACTAACGTCCAAAATGTGGAAGCAGTGGAAGGTGAGTAACAGCTCCAGGACCAAGGGTAAGATGGGTAACCATATTATTAAGTTTTTGTTGGATCGTTGCACAGAACTGTTTGCAGTCTCACTGTTTGAATGTCCACTTTGTATGCTTTAATTTTGTAACTTAAACAACTATTTCTAAGAGGACAATACGTAATTTATCAACTAGTGATTTCTTACTGTTTTTTTTTGAAATTCTGTAATATTTCCACCCTTTTTTCTGTTTTGCTTTTTTTTCTCTTTAAATAAAATTAAAAAAAAAAAAAGAATCCAGGAGTTTAACCACACAGTCTGAAGACATTCTGTTGACATTTTTAGCCTATTAACCCATTAACTAATTAAGATAAAGCATCCAGTGGCTAATTATTTGGGGTTTTTTTGTTTGTTTTGTTTTGTTTTTTTGATATTTGGGAGACCAATTTTTACTAGAGAAAAATATCTTCCCTGGGAAACAAAAATTAAAGTGAACTATTCTTGAAAAGTCTGCTTCCCTAACTTAGTTCTCTCAGTTTAACTGAAAAAAAGTCTCATCCAATGAGAAACTTACTATAAAGCCTGAGTCTGGAAGTTCAGGCACTGCTCAACCTGAATACTCCACAGAGTCCCCTGCCCCAGGAAAGTGGACCTGCCACAGCTGCCAGGCCTGACTCACCTCCTAGGGGAATACCCAGTACTGTCAGTCACACTGTTTCCTGATAAATGATGCCATCAGTATCACTGGGGACCACAGCAGTTTTTACTCTGGGTCTTCAGACAGGGTTAACACTTTGCTGATCAATCCAAACAATTGAATAATATTTCTACTCTGGCCTACCACTGGATGACTAAAGAGATATTTTTATGTACTAGATAGGGCCCATGGAAAACTTCTGAGATGAACAAGGTTAAAAAAAATTCCTAAATGTCATCTTTTCTCTCTATCCCACTTACAGAGACCAAAGGCCTAGTTTAGAATAGGTCATTTACAAAACGTTTAGACTCTAGAAGACTTATAATTCAAACTTTGGAATATGCGTTATACTTTGCAAAGGTTACCCAATTCCCCGTTTTCAACATTTTCTTAAAATCTTCATCCATTTGATGATGCTCCATAGATAAAAAGATAGTGTTGATTATAATGCAGATGGTGACAGCTAACTCAGTAAAGGGGTCCGTCATCACAGTTCTCAGGGCCTTCTTAATGCGCTGCCACTTGGGACTACAGTTCCACACAAGGTATTTGGATGCCAAGTTTTCCTCACATGAGAGACAAGGCTGCTGTTGCTTTTCTTGTTCTGAAGAAGGAGAATGAGAAGGAGAGGTTGAGGAATTAACTCTAAACTGGCCTGGCTGCTCTTTGGCCAAGTATGTTTCTTTCTCCCTTTTCTTTCCCCCAAGTTCTTATGATCAACGATCACTCAAACTGACTTGAGTAACCAGAAGGATTTTCCTGCCAATATCAGTACAGAAGATAGTTTCCCCATACAACTAGCAGCTGTTATAGTCAAGTACAGCATCTTTGCACTTTAAACATTGAGGAATTGGGCTATGCTGCTAGAGATACAGATGCAGAGGTCAACACTGTAAACCCATAAGAGAATGAGACACAGGTACAAGCCATGTCTTCTCAAGACAGACCGTGACGATGACCTAATAGAGAAATGGGGCACTACCAGTGCTTGGGGGAAGGAAAGATAGTCAGGCAAGTGTAATTGAATGCAATAAAAGGCATTCTACCAGTTACTTGAGTTCAGGCCATTAGCCAGCTGCACCCCGATTCCTCTGCCACCATTTCAGGGACTTATGCAACCCCAATAAGGTGATGCAATAGGCTCAAAAATGCTATGGGACTTATGTGAACTGAACAACAGGGAAGGGACTTGAAAACCAACTCACTAACTGGGGACTTTTTACCTGCTGTAATAAGGATTCAGCTTATTCACACAGGTCTTTTATTGCCCATGCCACATTCCTAACTCTTGACTTCAATAATAACTGCAACTTCCTGGAAAAGTCTAAAGTCTTCTCTGGATAACTCTCATGGTCACACAGACCTCTTGTGACTGCCTTGCCTGCTTATGAGGTTCTGTCTGGCTCTCAGTCAGAAGTCTTACCCCACATCTAGCCAGTTCCCATGCTTATTCAAGGTCCTGCTCAGAGTGGCACTCAGCTCAGGAGGGTTCACTTCCTCTACATCACTTTGCTTACATGCTCTAAAGAGGCACAGGAAGTCACTCTTAAGGATAGGAGAGTAGGGGTGGTTCCTCTGAGGCCTCCTTTGTGGAGGACTTCTGGAGCACTAGGGCAGGAAATGGGGGAATACTACTATATACTACACTTTACATTGGACTGGAAAGGGAACTTACCCTGCATGGTGATGGTGATGATGCTGACAGCACTCAGTGCCCTCTGCCTTTGGAAGAAGTCTCCATGATCATCAAAGATGTCTATTGGAAGATTCTGAGACAGTCGCTTGGTTTGCTCTATGAGAGGTGGCTGCAAGAGAAGAGATGGTGGACTTTCTAAACCACTTTGCCTCAGTACTTTGCAACAATGATGCTCAATGTTTTGTATAGGTCAACTCAGTTTACCATTACAGCATGCCATGTTCAGTTTTCTTACTCCCTGTTTGGGAAATGTGGTTTTGCTGTTTCTTATAGATCTATCTAGAAAAAAATTTTCTTTTCCTGTGCTTTACTCATTGTCAACAAGAGAGCAAACAAAATTTTACAAAAACTGGTGAACAATGGCTCTTGGTACAAAACCCATTCAAACCAAAATGTTTTCAAAGGGCAGATGTGGGGAATGAATTTAAGAAGCTGCATTCCTATACAGGAAAGTATGTTGAAGAGCTGCCTATACAGATTTCAGAGCAATTCCTAAAAAGCACTGTCAAACTAAATATTACAAAATCTATATACTAAACCTCAAGTACTCTCTCAGATTATACCTGCAAAGGCTTGTTGACACCTACCTTTTCTACAATTCTAAAATCACTGGGAATTAAAAGACAGAAACCATCAGCTATCCAGGAAACTCAGTATCCAGAATGGTATTTCCCCAAGATTCTGACCAACCAGCATCTCAGAGCCAGATATCTTCCCTGGCCTGTATTGCCAACATTTTCCTTTCCTCTGACTTGTGTCTTCATAATTAAAACATATCTTAGCACCCTCTCCCTTAATAATAAGAATATCTACGGAACCTCCCCATTGCCTTGTTTCTGTGGATCACACTGTCCGTGTGATATCCCCACTGGGACGTCCCAGAGCCACCTTAGAACTGACACGTCTAAAACTGAACATGCCATTTTCCCACCCCTCAGACACGTTCTTTCTTGTCTCAGTGAACTGCCCTCTATCAAGTCATCTACCCAAGCCATGAGCTAGGCCCCAGATCCATCCTCTACTCAACTCAAATGCCAAATTTCATCTTATATAGATCATATGATCTGTTCACCTCTCTTTATCTTCACTGCTCTAACCTCAGTATAAGCCACTGTCACCTCTTACTTGGGTAACTGCTGCAACCTCTCCATTGGTTGCCTCTGGTCTTTCCTCCTACAATCTCTGCTTTACAATGCATCCAGGATTTCAAAATGCACATGGGGTCACCTCATTCTCTTGCTGAACACCTTTCAGTGCTTCTTAACTTGGCCCTCACCCTCCAGGTAAAGAGTGAACTCCTCTGCTTGTTTTTCGAGGTCTTTTGTGGTGCTCTATATTTTATCACCACAGCTTTTGACACTTTCTTCTAACCTCACCACATGCACACGTGCACACGCGCACACACACACAAACCATGCACACACATGAGTATGCAAGTTTTCTAATGGGTCTTGTTCTGCTTGCCTTTGCTTCTAGACCTCTGTGTACACTCTCCTCTCCACTGGTAATGCTCCACTCTTCCTTCTGCCTGTTAAATTTGCCCATCCAGTGGAGACACTGTTTATTCTTCTGGGAACTCTTTTCTGAACTACTACTCTTACACCAGCTACCCACAAAGGCTGGGCTGGCTGTCTGAAACAGACCTTGTTAGTTGTTCCATCTATATGTCCTTGGCCCTTTCATGAGAGCTTTCTCTGGTAATCTAAACCCCTCTTCCCTATTTCACAGCAAGTCAGAAATATAGGAAAATTATGGTTTCCCAGTTTCCAGCACTCTATAACCAACAATTGATCAAAGCTGACATATAAGGCCAGCTCTGGTGGCACACACCTATAACCCCAGCACTCAAAAGGCTGAGGCAGGAAGGATCTTAGTGAGTCTGTGGCCAGCCTGACTACTTGAGGTCAACCTGGACTACGTGGTGAGACCCTGTCTCAAAAAACCAAACAAACAAAAGTTGTTGTACACATACTCTTAAAATCCTCACTCCAGGGGATTAAACCTCAATTACTATCACTGGTAACCAGCTTGATAATGAATTTCATTGACTCCTTCCCTCTCACAGATCACCTCTGCCCTCTCAGCACTTCCTGAAATGACTTCCAAAACGGTGTCCTTAACCCTAATGTCTTTGGGTTCCCTTCAGAGGGAACTGACACTGATCTACTGCTTCTCCAATGGTCTTCCACAGTGATCATCACACTGATTCATAGATGCCTCCTTATTTGTGTATCTTCATCATGAGTTGTAAACTTTTTGGACTGGGAACCATGTTTCTCCAGTACTGGAGTACCATGTATTCCAGCACCAAGCAGACAGTAAACACTGCGCACCATTTAAATAGATGTTCATGAAAATGAATAATGGAATAGACACATCAATACATGGCTGTGTGTGCAAATGGGTGAAGAGAAAAATGAATAAATGAACTCTTTCAGTTAGATCGTCAATGCCCTTGTTCCTCCAGGCAGCATGATGGTACCATTAATTCCTTGGGCAATACTTACACTTTTTGAGGACTCTTCTTCAGTATCTGATCCTGGAGCTTGGTCTTTCTTAGATTCTCTTAAAAAGAAAGATTTTCTTTTATTTGCACCAAAGTACTTTCTCTTCTTTGGGGAAAAAGATGATGCTTGCAGGGAATTAAGTGAACTTCTGTCAATTCCCATGGCAACCAGAGCCTTCGAAAGTGGACAAAAGCAATTAATGAACAGATTACACCTTTCCATAAAATCCCACAGCTGGTCTAAACCTTAGTGAGCACACCCTCCTTCCTCATGGTAGCAGTATACCACTTAATTTGCTTATCACCTAATTAGAATAAGCTATCTCTGTCATGATTTCTCTGGGGAAATAGGTCCTGCCTTTGCACAAAGATTGCCACTGTCAAAGGTAGGGTTCAGTCATACCTCTGTATTACTGGCCCTTATCCTTTAGTGTGGGCTTGGAATTCAATAAATATGATGTGAAATTTCATGAAGGGAGAAATAATGTACCTGTTGTCCTAGAACCCCTCCCATTCCCAAGTAAAGGCCCTGAATAAAATCATCTCCAAATTTCCACCAAAAAAAGCTGAAGCAGAACCTGGATTTACATGTATGTAAGCTGAATCCTCTAGTCAGTAATTCGGGACATGTTTAGGGGATGCAGGATTCAGGAAGACAACGAGCATCAAGACTAATGTTCCCCGTCAAGAGTGGACAACACACAGATACAGCAAAACTGTCAGTCTGCAAATAGCTTAAATTTCCAGAAAAGCACAAGCAGGGAAAGTGCAGAGACCAGGCCCTAGGAAGCAGCTCTCAGCCTCAGGTCTCTGAGCCCCTGTGCAGAATCCACTTCCTAACTCCACATGTTCCTACCTCCTTTTTCTCCTTTATCAGATCCTGGGCTTCCTGAAACATCTTTTCTTTGGCCTCTGTCTCTGCAGCTACATTCCTGTTCTGTTCCTCATAAGCCATGGTGACGACCGCCAGGGTTAAGTTAATCAGGTAGAAGGAGCCCAAGAAGATGACCACCACAAAAAAGAAGACTGAGTAGGGCCCAGCAGTATGCAAGGTCTGTAAAGGACAGAGCACACTTTTGCATTTGAGGCCTCTTCCACAGTGCAGTGACTGTCACATCAAGCAAGACAATAATACTATAACTGACAATTACCCTTTGCCCAGTACTGGACAGCTTAGCTGTTGGGCAGATCCCTGGCCACCCAAGAGGTCCTGACACCCTGTCTTGCAGTGGGCAAACTCCATCTGTAACTGCATGTGAGAGTCTTTACTTTCTCAACACTGTTTGTAATTTTAAGATAAGAAAGGCAAGAGTGGTAGAACTTCAGAGGGGTAATACTTGTAGAAATGTTTTCTTATGGTCTTTCCCGAAATATCACATCTATAATTTTCTTGAAATTTCTAACAGAATTTCTAAAGCAAAATTTAATATTACAGTTATTTTTAAAAAAGAATTGATTACAAAAAGCTAGAGATAGAGGGTAGTTTCTTAATAAATGAGGGGAAGGAGAGCAAAAGGAGAAAGAAGAGAGACTATAAATAGATGACCTGTTGATAAAGCTTCTCCCAGGAGTCTTGAGTCATAAGCCGGAACATGGCAAGAAAAGACCAGCCAAAGTTATCAAAATTTGTATAATTATGGTCAGGATTAACACCAGTGGGTGAGCAGTGAGAATTTGGGGGACACCTAGGTGTTGGAAACAAAGGAACAGAGAAAGTTACACTGCCCACAGCCCAGCTTTCCTCTCTGTACCCCACACCCGCCCCACCCTTGACAGTGTTATCAGAGGCCTCAGGCTCTGCCTGAAAACCCTGGTGAAAGGCAGTGGTCAGAGTGGCCCTCCATCTGAGCCTCCAAGACTTCTCAGAGCGGACACTTGCTGACTCGTTCTTCCAGTGGAATGAACTCCTATAAGCAAGCATTTTGCTGAAAATGCAATGACACAGTAAAAAAGTGAATAAGTGCGCTCAATAAACATTTAGTCTTCATCTCTCTCCAGTCCCTCACTTCTTGAAGATAACAGTGAACAGCTCCTTCTGTAATCTTCTAGTTTTCTGTGAACTCAGCAACACACACACACAGTTACACACAGTACACTCTTGAACTTTCAACTGTATCTAGCTGAGACTGACGTGAACTTAGAGACGAGGATACTACACAGACCAGCTGGTAAATGAGGCTGTGTCTTCTTGTGGTTCAGGCAAGGAAAAAAAAAAAAACCCCAACAGGTATTCTACGTGTAGTAACTTCAGGCAGGAAGTCAAAGTCTGTGGGTGGCAGCTGCGGGCCTCGTGAAGGTGAACACACTGTGAGTGCAGTGAGTACGCTCTAGGACTGTTCTAGAGAGCTCAACGAGTCTTAGATGGGATTAAAGACCCTCACACCTTGTAAATTCAGTAGTGCTTCTCCAGAGGAGTCTCACACCCGTCACAACTCTCAGCAGCTGCATATCTCCCAGACAACATGCCCCACATCTTAAAATGTACTCCATGTCAGTTTCAAAAGGGTGGCACTATCTTGTTTATACTTGCTCTCCTTGGACCTAACTCAAGAGCATGGCAGGCACACTATAGGCCCTTGATATATATTTGATATAGGGGAGTGAATGCAATCAGCCTCATTAGATTGCCTTGCATGATATGTTAAGTTGAAATATGCTCAGTGAACCTTCCTTGAGTTGAATTTCTTACCACAGGGAACACTGATATCTTTGAAGAAGGAAGGGTAAACGGATAGGTCCAGCAGTCTACCAGCTTTGGGCATGAGTGTATATGAATCTACATCACACAGCTCTGTTTGCAGTTAGAGGTCATGGTGGTTACTGGATAAATGAAGACAAGAGACTGCTCAGAGAATTTCACCAGGCAATGTCACCAAACAAGAAACAGGAGACTCACTGAGCTCTTAGTCATGACATCATTTATCAACTTTGAAAGTTAGATATCCATTCCATAAAGTTGAACTATCACTAAGCTTTCACTAGACTTACTAGACACACTAGGCTGTGTGTCAGCTACCAGTTCAAGATGAGTAGAATGGAAAGCTATTCTGGACACCTGGAAATAATTTTTATTGAATAATATAAACTTGCATAAGCCAGTTGCAGCAGCCTGTATCTATAATCTCTGCTATTTGAAAGGCTGAAATGGGAGAATCATGAGTTCAAAGCCAGCATGGGCAATTTAGCAAACAAACAAACAAAAACAAACAAACTTATAGAAATATAGAAATAATCAGTACTGTTTGAGAGCTCTCATCTCTGGCTTTACCAGGCATTACATGAAGATCATTTTCCACATTAGAGCAACAGTTAGATTGAAGTGCAGGGCTGGGAGAAAAACAGAGTATAAGCCCCTTACCTGTCAGCATTCCAACTGCCACACATTATGGGTTTTTTGGAGTTATTTTCTGTGACAAAGCAAGATTCTGAGAGAAAGAAGAGTCACAAATTCAGATTTTTTAAAACTTAAAGGAAAAGAATAGCAAATATGCTTGATTATTCTTGAAAACATATGGTCCTGGATCCTCTGTTGAGTCTGCCTTCTGGCCTTTGTTTCTTTTAATGTTGTAACAAAAATATTTTTAAAGTAAGTTTTGTTACTTATATATATTAATTATGTTATACATTTTATATGCATCTTAAGGCCATTCCTCTTCACTCAAAAATATAAGGACAAAAATGGGTCATGGAGGGGCTGGGGGTTTAGCTCAGCAGTGTAAGTGCCAGTCGTGAGTTCAATCCCCGGTACCAAAAACAAAAAAAATGGGTCATGGGTTGGACATACTTGTAAACTAATCAAAGTTGGTGTCTGCAGAGAAACTGTTTCCTAAGCCCTCAGGAAGAGAAATGGAGGGAATGACAGAGGGAGGAGAAATGGGAGGAGGAAGTAATGACATCACCATTTCACCTCTTGGGACACAATGTACCTAAGCAGAGACCACCCCTGGCAGAGCCAGTGCAGGTTCAGTCCAGGACATAATGTGGAGAGAGTATACAGTCACATGAGGACACAGGGAAGGGGTGTGGGGTTGATCACAGTGTGCAGAGGGGATAGAAAGGAGTCCTGTCACTGCAGAAAATGCTTGAGAAGGGGGCCATGGAAGTTGGTGGTTTCCTCTGGCCAAACTGAGCATTCTGGGTGCTTCTGCAAAACATGAAGAAGCAGGCTGAGATGTGAACAGCAGAGGCTGGGAGCAGACACTGCTCTTGTGAATGTGGCTTCAGGCTTTTTCTTCTCCAGAGAAACCCCAAAACAGGGCAGTTCTCCAGGAAATGTGACTGCTTACATGAGACCTGTGAATGGATAAAGCTCTCCCTTGCTCTCAGACCCAGACATGCAGGTGGAGTGTGTGGTGATACATGAACAAACCATGCACAAACCAAGGAGTGGAATATTTACCATTTGTCTCACCACTCTTCTTACAGCCTTCCTTGACACATTTATGGCTCAGAATTCCCTGGAAAAGCTGCTGACCTACCAGGGCGAAGATGCAGAGGCAAAAGAGGGTGAGGATCATCACGTCAACAAGCTTCTTCACGGAGCGCAGTAAGGCCCCCACGATGACCTTCAGACCTGAGGAGGAGGACAGATGTGGGGAAAGCAGCCCTGCTGGGCCCAGCCCAGACATGGCCAGAAAAAGAAGGTTGTAGAGATTGTTGGACTTCAGGCTGGAGCTGGAAACCAGATTGGCCTCGGGTTCCGTGCCTTAGAGGCTGTGCATCATCAGAGCAGTAAGACCCTCCGCTCTATGCCTTCGCCGTTGCCTGTGCTGCTCAAGGCCTCTCTGAGGAGCAAGTGAGGAGACTGAGCAGAACCATGTCAGGTGGACACGGGCATAACTTGATGACAGTTGTGAAGGCATCCCACAGTTGAGAGCCACAGCAGTATCAAAGGAAGACATAGGCCTGTAGTTAGCATTCCGTAGCCCCTACCTACTATCGAGGTACATGAAGTGCCACAAAACATCCCCCCAGTAAAGCTTTGCCTGTACAGGAATGTGTGTATTTGCAACATCTCCACCATCTCCGTGCCAAAAGGTCCCACTACCCAGAGTTAGGATGACTCTAAGTGACACAATTTCAACTGATTAGTATAGATCACAAATGGGAGTCCTGAAGGCAGAGGAGGTGAGTACAAGGCGGTATCCAGTGGAAGCCAAGATCACAGCCAGAAAAGTTCCTGCGGAGTGATCTCAAGTGGGCAGAGGGGACTTAAGGCCCCAGTGTGGCCTCGCTTCGCCTCCAGGCTGGCCTCAGCAAGCCGGTTTTAATCTGTAACAAGAGGTCTGAGTCTTCTCCAATACAGATGTAGACAAAAGATAGTTGTTATTTTTGAATAACTTTCATGGTGTCTCATAGAAGGCTATACCTCTACCTTCACTTCCAAAAAGCAAGCATCTCACTGTGTTCATGGACCCAAAAGGAAACCATTCATCTTCGTAGGGGGAGGGACAAATCCCACATGAAGGTCCTCTGGCTGCCAGTTTCTTTATCATTGTGAAATTGCCTTTCCAGAATCCCCTCCCCACCCCAAATAACCCCACTGCCCATTTCTAGAGAATCTAAACTGCTCAGAGTTCAGCTTTCGGGGAGGTATGATGCAGCCCAAGTCTATGTATTCAGCAGAGCCAAAGAGTTGTCACAGCATACATAGTTTGCCAAAGCTACTAGAAGAACAGAACAGAAACAAAGGGAAGGTAAGAAAGAGAAAGGACTTCAGAGACAGGAGATTTTTAAATAAAATGGGATTTTTTCCAAATAAAAGACAATAAAGGGAAAGAGGAGGTTATGCCAAAATAACATCAGGTTTTAATAAACTGGAATTCATACTCACAAACCCACCCTTGGCTTCATCCTAATTCCCAGGGGTGAAGTATCTACTTCACCTGGCTTCCAGGGGACATCTGTGATTTCCTTCCCACTTCACTGGTGGCTCTAGCTCAATGCCTGTGCTGGTTCCTCCTCCCCTCCCCTCCCCTCCCCTCCCCTTAGGCTTCAGTGCCTTGAAGCTCAGTCCATGGACTCCATCTGTGCTCACTTGGTGATCTGATTAGATTTCATAGCTTCACATATAATCTATAGGCCCAAGATACTTATCTCTAGCTCAGGCTGCCCTGGAAATTCTCAACTCATTGATACTTCCACCTGAATGTCTCAGAGTCATCCTATGCACAACATGTTCAAAGCCAGCTCCTAATCAGACTCATAGAACTGCTCTTCTCATGGCCTTCCCTCTCTCAGTCAACAACTCCATCTGTACAGGCACTCAAGCTAAAAATCCTGATGTCATCCTTGACTCTTTTACCGCACCACATATCATGGGTTGATAATTATTTCTACATTCAAATGTATAGACTCTGGCTACTGCCTGCCCAACCTATGACCATCAGCTGACCTACTACAACACCATCCCTTGCTTGAATTGTGGTCTCTTAAGTCTCTTTGGGTGCTGAGAAGCAGTTCTGGGATCAGATGTACAAGGGATTTGTTGGAGAAAATGCCTATGACAGGTGATGGGGAGCAGGAGTTGGCAGGAAGGGGCTTCAGACTTCCATGCAGGTCTGACATCTAAGAAAAGGGAGAAGAGAGCAAGCAAGATGGGATAGGAAGAAACAATGGAGCTGTGAGAGCCTTGGCCAGATTACCAGGATCCCTAAGCCAGAGTTTCCCACCAGAGGGGTCTCAGGTCCTCCAGGAACAGACCAGCATTAGCACCCAGGCCATGCAGGGAAGGCAGGACATTGGCATGAGCACTATTGCAGAGGGTGATTCCACAGGGTGACGGCAGGGATCATCCATTAACTGTGCCCCGAGGCAGATCAGAAGAGCACTTCCACAGCCTCCCTCCCAGAGAGGTTATCCTGCTCTGTGGGCTTCCTCACACTCTATTCTCACATTTGTCCAGAGGGAAGCTTTCTTTGATCCCCATGTCCCCAGTCTCCCTCACTTCTGTGATTCACCCTGACTGGCCGCACCTACAAGCTCACTGTCTCTCAATCTCTGCACTATTTCCCATCATTAGAACACTCTTTCCCATATACCTGCTCACGCGTCATCACCTTCAAACCTTTGCTTGCTTCTCACCTCAGTGACACTGACCCTGACTACTCTATCTAAAACCACAGCCTGCTTCCCCCATCCACTGCAACTTCCTACTGCTTTCACATGATCTACGTTTCCTTTGTTTTTCCATGGCATATAGAAGGTCCTAGTATGCTACGCAGTTTACTCATGTAGCTCTACTCCCTTATTTGTGTCTCTAACCCCATGTTCTGCCCTTACAGCAAACACTCTAGGAGGGTAGCAGTCTTCATCTCACAGATAAATCCTAAACAGTTAACACAGTGCTTAGACATATCAGGTACTCAATAATTATTGGTTGAACAATCAAATAAATGGGTAAAGCAGGGGCTGTTTGGCTTTTGGTTTACATGATGATATTCTGAAAAATTTTAGTGTAAAAGAACATTCCCTCCACCTGACAGCCAATGGTTAGAGGTTAGATTGCCTTACCAGAAACTACTGAAATTGCTTTCAGAGCTCTAAATACTCGAAAGGTACGCAGAGACAATAGTTTGATGTGGGAATCTGGAACCAAATCTGCAATCCTACAAGATAGAAGATGAAGAAAGGCTTGAGTTAGTCCTGTTGCTGACTGCCCATTGCCACAAAAGCCAGAGTAAGTGCAGCCTGGTGCCTACACCTGCCAAGGTGAAGTGCGCAGCCCCACCTTGCTCTCAGAACCTGGCAACGTCATGTTCATTGCTAGGGACCACAGACGTGTATTTGGACACAAGTGAGAATTCCTTGAAATTGTCTATGCAGCTGTGGAAACCCACACATTCACTGGTTGCCAAGTTCCAGACCTAGTACACTTTGCTAAGGTCTCGCATCTAAGACTGACATGAACCCAGGTGGTCTGGTTCTAAAATCCACATTCTCACACCATCTTTCAATGAATAACACCATGTAAATGTTGAACTTCAAACATAAAATGCTGAAATTAGTAGCACCAACATGTAAGAACCTTTGTGACTACTAAATAGGTGAATATTGTGTGTGCAACATACTAAACATGATTCCTGGCACACATACATTATAAGTTAAGTATTAGTGTGCTGGTAATGGGCCATTATATTTTTTTAATTTTTCCTTCATTTAATCATTTAAGTGTCAAATCACTGTCCTACCCTTCAAGAAGAACATCAACCCCCACTTAATACTACACACAGTTAACTCAAAAGAGGCATGAATGCAAACACAAAAACAAAAACCATAAAACACATGGGAAACTCTGTGTACTCAAAGTAGTTGAATTTTAAGTCCTTGGTTCTTCCCACAGGCTCTGACAGCCTTATCCATGCACAACCTCTACCCTGGTACTCCCTATATCATAGTGACATATGGTCATCATCATTCTTCCCCTTCGTGCTGTGAGTTTCAAGAGGTTGAGAGCTCTAGCTTGCTTTCTTCTTTTCTTTCAAGCCCTGTATCCAGCGCAGAGCATAGACACCAGTGACGATAAGTGAATGAATGAAGAATTGAGACAGAGTGCTGGCCTAGAAATGGATGTGTGCCTGGAGGCCTCTGGCCAATGGCAACACAGTGCTGTTCAGGGCCAGTCAGCAAGACAGAGCTCTAGGCATTATTAGGTCACCTCAGCCACTCATGTAGACCCAAAGTGGATGATGGAAGCAGAGGGACTTCTTTCCCACCCCATGTCTCTTCAATAAAAATCTTTAACATTCTTACGCTGTTCCAATGACAATGGAATCAAGCCAGTTCCATGGATCTCGAAGGAAAGAAAATTCATCCAGGATAAAGCCTCTTGCACATATTTTTATTATAGCTTCCAGAATATAAATTGCAGTGAAGGTATATCTACAAGACAAATCATTCAGGACAAGAAGGGACATGATAAGTGGTGAGAAAAGCAAAGGATCCCCCTGCCTCATCTGGCCTTGATATTTTACTATATTTCAGTGTGATATCTAACATTGTGGTCTTCAACAATTAGAGATGAGAAAGGTGAGCCCCTTGAGTAAATTCCAGTATTTTGAATTTCCAAGAAACAGGACAATGGATAAAGCTAAATATTTGCAAATAAAGCTTTTCAGTGCCAAGCTTCAGGACCATGTTCTTAAAAATGGCCCCTGCCAACACAGGGCTGGAGACAGGAAGGGGTAGTTTGTCATCACCACTCTAGAGCTGTCACTCTAATGTGCAGAAGGGTGTAACAGTGAGGGGACAATGAAAAGACCAAATGATCAAGAAAAAACTGGGTCTTTCTATATTCTATATTCATGAATTGGAAGATTAAATATTTTTACATTGTCATACTATCCAAAGTGATCTGCAGATTCAGTGGACTCTTCATCAAAACTCCAATGACATTTTTTACAGAAATATAAAAATCTAATCTATGATTCATATGGAATTTCAAAGAACCCTGAATAGCCAAAGTAATCTTGAAAAAGCAGATCAGAGTTGGAAGTCTCACACTTCTGCAAATTTCCCCACGAGGTCAACACTGAAACTAACCATTGAATTTGCAACCAGAATTGTAGAAAGAATTAAGTTTGTGAAATACCACTTTATTACAAAGATGCAGCAATCAAAACAGTGTGATACTGAGACAAATCTAGACATATGAACCAATAGAATAGAACAGATAGCCAAGAAAGAAACTCTAAAAAATACGGTCAAATGATTTTCAACCAGTATGCCAAGACTACTCAATGGAAAAAAGGAAAGTCAATGAATAATAAACAGTATTGGAAGATCCAGATATCCAAATGGAAAAGAATTAAGGGAGAGAAGTCAAGATGGCTGATCAGTGAGCAACAAAATACAAAGCCTCCCGGGAGAAACAACTCATAAGCCAGAATAAAACACCCTGGAGAGACCCAGACAGAGGGAGATGGATCCTCTTGACACAGAAAGAAATTAAAACGTAAAAACAAAACAAAACAAAAAAAACTCATCAAATATGTTGGGACTACAACTGGAACAGCTAAAAATTACAGGACACAGTGTTTTCGTTCACCACAACTTGCCAAGTTTGCACCGGCCTGAATCTGCGCTGGCTAGCAGAGCCGCCCAAACTCGTTCCTGCCTCCACTCACAGGAAGCACAGCAGCACTGAAGTCGGGGGTTGGTGAGCCCAATGGAGAGTGGAGCCAGCAAAGGGACCTTCATTAATCCATGGTCAGTGCTGGGAATGAGACCTCCCCCCCCCCATGGAAAGGGCGAGACCAAATGGGTGACATGTTGGAATTGGCAAGAGGAGCCTGAACTGGGAGCAATAGTGACTTCAGTTGGTTGCTCCCTCCTCAGAGCAGATTCATGGGATTTGCTTGGACTGGGCCATGCCCCTGGCCAGGACCCAATGAGCCATCCCAAATCGATTCCCTGCACCTAGGAAGCACTAACCATGTGAAGGCCCCTGAAGTTTGGCTGGTCGGGTGGGGAGGGGCAGGCATACGCAGCAACTGCTTACACCTCAGTGACAACAGCAGGCAGGACAGGGCAGAGGTCCCTTGCCAGCATGCTTCAGAGGAAACGTGGCCAACAGGGAAGGGGGCTGGGACCTGCACTGTACACCTGTGTGGAGGAAGCCAGGACCATGACAGGAGAGAGAGGCAAGAGGAGGCCCCTAGTCCAGAACCCTGAGAGCACTGATCCAGGAGAGGGAAAAACAAGGGAGACTGAGGGTGGCAAACATGCAACATCAGACATGATTTCAATGGACATTAAGAGATATCTCTGGGACCTTTTAGACGAGCTCAAAACTGAAATATTAAATCAGGTAAAGCAAGATATGAGTAGAGTAATAAAAGAAATGCTCTCAGGAAGCATCCCTCAGGATGATATAAATGGAAGAAGGGAGGAACACAAAAAAAGGAGAGAAACATTCGATAAAGAATATAAAGGAAATATAGAATACATGAAGCAGATTCAAAGAGACTACCAGGAAATTAAAAACTCCATTGAAAGATGGCAAAACTCCTTAAAAGAAACTAAGGATAGACTATCAAAACTTGAAGATAAGTTTGCAATGTATGATCATGAAAGATCTCTTAAAAATAACAAGGAAACAGGCAGTAACAATACAAAGGCTAGAAGATGACAAGAGAATCTACAATTTAAGCATAAGAAATGTGAATGAAGAAGCACGAATACATACAGGCAAATTACAAAGGCTATTCATGGCAATAATTAAGGAAAATTTCCCAAGCATGAGAAAAGAAAATGTCATTCGGTTGTATGAGGCATACAGAACTCCAGCCACCTACAACCAAAACAGATCTACACCCAGACATATAATAATCAAGATACCAGAAATTCAATATAAAAACAGAACATTAAAAGCCATCAGAGAAAAGAAACAGATTACCTATAAAGGTAAGCCCATCAGAATCATGGCTGACTTCTCGACAAAGACCATCAGATCAAGAAGAGCTTGGAGCAAAGTATTCCAAGCCCTGAAAGAAAATAATCTCCAGCCCAGATTGATGTACCCTGCAAAACTGTCACTAGAAATTAATGGAGAAACAAGATGCTTCCATGACAAAGAGGAACTGGGGGAGTTTGTGACCACCAATCCAACCCTACAGAGAACACCAAAAGACATTCTAGAGAGAGAAAAAAAATACTGGGATTTTAGGAACAGTGGCAGAAAGGCCTCAATGAGTGGGGCAAGCAGTAGAATGAAGGAGAAAAGTATACAAACAAAGGCAGAAAAATAGCATAGCAGAAATGAGGCAGAGAAGGATGGCTAGAATCTCTAACATAGATGGCCTTGATACACTATATTGTTAATAATGCACCAGGATTTAAAACCCACATTACTCACACTATTCTGTTTAGATGTATTAGATTCTGTTCCAGTCATTCTACCTGTCCTAGATTTGAGGGCA
This sequence comes from Hydrochoerus hydrochaeris, assembly GCA_004027455.1. Lineage (NCBI taxonomy): Eukaryota > Metazoa > Chordata > Mammalia > Rodentia > Hydrochaeridae > Hydrochoerus > Hydrochoerus hydrochaeris. The sequence continues at coordinate 123,340 of PVLA01005626.1, forward strand.
CAGACAGTAATCCCGAAAATAACAGGATATAGTATGGTAAATTAATTTCCTATTAACTTAATCTGAAACTCTGTAAAACCTACATTGTTTTACCATGACTGATTTTAATCGAATCTGTTTTATTAGATTGCTGTTTTGTATTGATAGATTTTATTCAAAGCTGTTATGATTGATAGTATCAGATCTGAGAGTATAAGCAACTACTCTGAAGATGACAAGATTCACTAGGATACCCACTCTGACTGGATTATTACCTGTCCTTGAAGTTTTACACTGTCTACAATGTTTTATTTTTACTAATACTGTTATGTACTGCTCTATTCAATTACACTGCTATATTCAATTACACCTGATGATATAGACAATTTTATTGAAGATAATAAGAAACAACACAGTAATCATTGTAGATCACCTTGTTCTGTGGTTTTATACGACCTTTTGGTTTCATGTTTTTATAGGAATTTGTTTTGTTTTGTCTTGCTAGGTTTTGTTTTTCCCTCTAATACAAAAAGGATAGAAATACATGTAGAGACTCATGCATGCATAGCTGTTTACACTCTCACTGTTTGAATATCTACTTTGTATGCTTTAATTTTGTAACTTGAACAACTATTTCTAAGAGGACAATATGTAATTTATCAACTAGTGATTTCTTATTATTTATCTTTTTTTGAAATTCTGTATTATCTCTACCCTTTACATGCTTTTGTTTCTCTTTAAATAAAAATAATAATAATGGCTTATAAAAAAAAGAAATGAAAAACATAATAAAAGGTTGCTAAGTATCTAAAGAAGACATATATTTTAAAAAGAAAGGAGCATAGGAGAATGAGAGAAACCTTGAATGAACAATATAGAGAAGAACTGTAATGCATGAAACAGACTCAAAGAGATATGCAGGAATTAAAAACTTCATTGAAAGCTGACAAAACTACTTGAAAGAAACTGAAGATAAGCTTGAAGATAGGATGGCAGCTAGCAATCAAGACAGGAAAGACCTCTTAAAAATAATAGGAAACCAGGAAATAACAATTCAACAGCTGCAAGATGACATAAAGAAAAATAATTTAATAGGTGTCAGCAAAAAAGCAGGAGTCAACACAAATGACATTAAAATTCTATTTACAGAAGTAATAATTGAGAACTTCCCAAGCATGGGAAAAGGACCTGATACACAGATAACTGAGATATATATAACTCCAATTAACCATAACCAAAATAATCTACACCCAGACATATAATAATCAAGATCCCAGAAATTCAGCACAAGAATAGAATATTAAAGACTGTTAATAATCATGAAGACTGTTAAGAATCACAACAGATTTCTCAACACAAACCATCAAGTCAAGAAGAACTTGGAGTAAAGTATTTCAAGTACTGAAAGAAAACAACTTCCAACCCAGCTTGAGGTATCTTGCAAAACTACCTTTCAAAATTAATAGAGAAATAAGATACTTCCATGACAAAGAACAATTGAAGGAATTAATGACACCAAACTAATCCCACAAAGAGTACTAAAGGATATTCTAAAGAGAGAGATAAAATCGCCATGGTCCCAGGAACAGCTGCAAAGTGGGCTCACCAAGAGGGGCAGACAACTCAGTGGAGGGGAAAAGTAGGGCGCCAACAACAGGAAAAAAGCATGGCAGAGATGAACCAGTTCATGTTGGCCATAACCATTAATGTAAATGACCACCAAAAAGAAACAAGGGCAGAGTGGATCAAGATTCAACATCCATCAATATGCAGTACACAAGAAATATATTAACTTGAAAGGAAGTTCATATATTGGATATCAAAAGAGAGAAATTAATGCTTCATGAGACAGGAAACCAGGAAAAGCAGGGGTAGCTTACCCTTCAATCACAGATTGGATAAGAAAGATACAGCATTTTCATATAATTAGAAGCTACTCAACTATAAAGAAGGATAATCATGAGGCTCTTATAAGTAAATGGATGCAACTGGTGATCATGCTCTTGGGTGAAATGGTTCAGACTCACATAGGTGAACATCATATTGCTTCCCTACTATAAAAACCTGAAGGCATTAGTGGGATCCAAAATGTACAATAGATATTGTGAAAGTGAGAGGAGGAAACATTTAAAAAGGAAAGGTGCATATCGCTGCCCTGGTAAGTGGCTGTGGCCCAGCAAGCCACAGCCACCCCAGGGTGAGAACCATCAGCATCTCCTGAGATCCATGTCATGTTGGAACTTAGGGTACTGAGAAACCAAGCAGCCAGCTTGCCACTCTGGTAAGTGGCTGTGAGCTAACCGGCATGCAAGCTGAGATTCAAACATCTATAGCCCCCCCTCCAACCCCCGTTAGCAAGTGGGAGCCAGAGATCTGAGCATCTTTTGCGAAGTTGACTATATGCAATATAGCAAATAAGGGAGATTTCCTTCTACCATCTCTTTGAAGGCAAATATTTTTATCACTGTTTTGCCTTGTTCTGATTAATGGTATTGCTCTATTCAATATTTTGTTCTGATAAGCTGTATAATGTTTTGTATTTCCTTTGATTCTGATATACCTGATTGAAAGAACAACTATTGTGAAGAAAATAAGATATACTATGGTACCTATTACTATTATCTCTGTAACCTGCTGTGAAGTTCTGTACCAATTTCACTACACTGTCTCAATTGGCTTTGTTCTGTGGTATTCTACTACTTTAAAGATAAAAAAAATTAAAAAATAAAATAAAAAGGAAAGGTGGTAGCCATTGTTAATTTCCTATTATTTTGTTTTAAAGTCCTGTATCATTTTCATTCATTTGTTTTGACTGGTTTTATTCTGTTTGGTTTGATTTTATTATATCTGATGGCATGGGCAGCTATTTCAGAGATAACAAGATATATTGTGGTAGCCATTGTTGATTTCCCATTATCTTGAAGTCCTGTATCACCTTCACTGTTTTGATTGGTTTTCTTCTGTTTTATTTGATTTGATTTTAATATGTCTGATGGTATTGACAGGTATTTTGAAGATAACAAAAGGCATCATGGCAGCCATCATTGATTTTCTATTATCTTGCTTTGAAGTCTTGAATCACTTTCTTTTTTTTTTGTTTGTTTGTTTTTTGTCTTTTTGAGACAGGGTCTCACAATACAGTTCAGACTGGCCTTGAGCTCACCTTGTAGCCCAGGATGGTCTCGAACTCACAACAATCCTCCTGCTTCAGCCTCCTGAGAGCTGGGATTACAGGTGTGAGCCACCACATCTGGCCTTGTATCACTTTCATTATTTTGTTTTGATTGGCTTTATTCTATTTTATTTTGCTTTTATTCTCTTAAAAATAAAAAATTTTTAAAAGACATAGACTGGCATGTTATAGTTTTTTAAATCACCCTTTTGCTGCCTGCAAGAAACTCCTCACCAGCAAAAACATATACAGACTAAAAAGCAGAAAAGAACATCCCATGCAAATTGAGTCTGAAAGCAAGCAGAAGTAGCTATACTCATATCTAACAAGGAACACTTCAAGAAAAATTAATTAGAACAGACAAAGATGGTCACTACATATCAGTGAAGGGAACAATCAACCAAGAGGACATAACAATTATAAATATATAGGCTCCTAACATCAGTGTACCCAATTTCATAAAACACTGCTCCACATAAAGGAACAGATAGGCCTCAACTCATAATACTGGGTTCACAACCTACTCCACACTTACAGATTCTGCATCCTGGCCACAACCATTGCAAACTCTGAACCAGCTCTGTGTTTGTTCTCCCCCTGCATAAGGCTGCAGGGGTGCCAACCAACTGACCTGATTACAAACAAGACCAAAGCCTCAGATAGAAGATCCTAGTTGGAATCTGCTTAACTTCCCTGGTGATATCAGAGATAGTTCACTGTTACAAATAGTTTTAAAAAGCACAGAGTTTCACAGGTGACCACCAAATAATTAATCTGATTGAGGAAGAGGCTAGCGCCCCAAAGAAGACGTTAATCTCAGCTGCAAACCGTACCAGTGCCCCCCACTCAAAAGCCCAGTAAACTAAAAATAAACTAAACTAAAAAAAATAAAGAAAATCAGCATGGGATTTTAAGAATGACTTCTTCAGGGCAGTAGAAAGTTGGAGAATAAATCAGTTCAGCACCCACCATATTACCAAGGAGAGTTTAATCAGGCGTCACTTTGGAAAGGGGTTGATAATATGGGACTTACCAACAGAACACCAATACTATACCTTCACCCCAGGGCTGACCTCTTACACTATTATATGACTGGATGAGAGCCAGTCATAGGACACAGACAGGGAAAGGTTTGCCTGCACTAATGCCTTCAAGAGTTTCACTTACTCTGTCTTCCAGAAGATTTAATGTTTCTGTTTTAATATTAAGATCTTTGATCCATTCTGATTTTAGCTGAGAAAGATGTGGGTCCCAGTTTAATCTTCAGAAATAACATTGGCCCTTAGTTTTTGATCCATTCTGCTAATCTTTGTCTTTGGTTGGTAAATTGAGACCATTCACCTTGATGATTGCAACTGACAGATACTAACTTAAAGGGTTCTATAGTAGTAAAGTCCGAAACAACAATCGCATCACATACAAACAGAACATTGGCAAACCCTAACATAGAAAAGAGATCTATAGTTATATTATAGAGAACTTTTTTTTAACACTAAGACAAAACAGAGGACCTAATCAAACAAGTGATCAAGATAATAATTTAAAAAGGTGAGAAAAAGTATTTCCAAATTAGTGGTTGATGAGCTCTCTGCTCAAGAATTTTCTTCCTCTTCCATAAAACTTTAGTCTGTGGCAGCTGTCCAGTCTGAGATGTGGCCCTGCTCACATTGATATATGGGAAAATAATAAGACTACTGATCACCCCAGGATCTGGGCAACAGAATGAGGGCTCATTGAACTCAGTGCCATCACTTTCCGATCCAACCATCTCCAAAAGCAACCATTGTGGAAATCAGTGTGGAGATTCCTCAAAAAACTAGGACTAAAGGTCCCATTCAATCCAGCTATTCCCTTTCTGGGTATCTTCCCAAAGGAATTAAAAACATCATACCACAGCAATATATGTGCACTCATGTTTACAGCAGCAAAATTTGTAATAGGTAGGTCTTGGAAACAACATAAATGCCCATCAACTGTGGGATGAAAAAAAAAAGATGTGATATTTTTATATAATGAAGTACTAGTTAGCCATAAATAAGGATAAACTGGAGACTTTTATAGGTAAGTAGATGCAACTTGAGACCATCCTCATTAGTGAAATAAATAAGACAAACATGTATAAACATCATATTGTCTCATTAGTGTGAGAAACTGAAAGAAATAATACATGTATATGTATATGTATATGTATATAAAAACAGTTAAGATAGTTATAATATTGATTTCTCTGAATTCACTAAAGAAAAGATTTGTGCTGGTATTGTTCACACAACTGAAGGCAGATGTCTTGCACTCTGGGTGAATGGCTTGAGGATGACAATGTAAAATGCATGTACCATTGTTGCCCCTGATTCACATGTTTTGAAGTTTCATTTTATTTTTTTCATTTTCTCCTTGCAATAAAATGGATTTGAAAAAAAAGATCTAATGTTATGTTTCATACAAGAAGCACATTAAACCAGAAATTCATAGACTAAAAAAGGACCAGAACACCATTATTCCATGCAACAGAAATTTGTAAACAAGCAGGAATAATCACACTGCTTTCAGAAAAAGTGGACTTTAAGCAAAAATTCATCAAAAGAGGCAAAGAAGATCACTACATGTTGGTTAAGAGGTAGGCAACAGGAAGAGAACCAAATTCACTTTGAACAATTGGACTTAATAGATACATACAGAGCATTACACCCAACAACAAAATACACAGTCACCTTGGCTGCACATGAAACTTCCTCCAGAATAGAACCCATGCTACTCCATAAATCATGGTTAAATATATGCAAAAGAATCAAAATTATCCCAGATAATAGTACAATGAAACTAGAAGTCATTGGCAAAAGAAACCACAGCAATTTTACAAACACGCTGAAATTAAACAATACATTCTTTAATAATTAATGAGTCACAAAAGAAATTAAGGAAGAAATATTACAGTTCTTGAATTGAATGATAATGCCAGTACAAGGTACCAGAACTTGTAGAACATAACAAAAACAGTCCCAAAAGGGAAATTTATAGCTAGAATGTACACATCACAAAAATGCAGTGAGACCAAATAATCAACCTAATGATGCACCTCAAGGTCCTACAAAAAGAGGAAGAATCACCCAAAGCTAGTACAAGGACAAAAATGATAAAAATCAGAGTATAAATCAATGAGATTGAGACAAAAAATATAAAGAATCAATGAATTGAATCAATTCTTCAAAATGGTAAACCATTAGCCAAGTTTACCGAAGATGGAAAGAAAAGAAAATAAATCAATGCAATTGGAAGTTTAAAAGGTCAAAGATTATTAGCATCTAGTTCAAAAAGCAGTATGCCAACAAATCTGAAAGAAGAAATAGTAAGTTTCTTAGTTATATATGAATTCCCAAAACTGAACAAACAAGAATTTAAAATCACAAGTAATCCAAAAATAGGCAAGGAAATTGAATTTAAAAATCTGCCAACTAAGAAAAGCCCAAGATCTGATGTAGTCACTGTTAAATTCTATAAAAACTTCAGGAAAAAATCTAATGCCAATACTCCTCAAACTCTTTAATAAAATCAAAAAGGAAGGAGTACTCCCAAAGTTATTTCTGGAAGCCAGCATTACCCTCATTCCAAAGCCATGCAAGGATCTAAACAAAAAAAGAAAACTACAGGTCAATATCTCTAATGAACATAGATGCAAAAACCACCAAGATACTGGCAAACAAGATATAAAAAATCATCAGAAAGATCATAAATCATGACCAAGTTGGTTTTATCCCAGGGATGCAAGGATGGTTCAACATAGATAAATCAAGGACAAAAATCACAAGATCATCTCAATCAATGCAGGAAACCTCTTTGACACAATCCAATATCTGTGCATGATAAAAACTCCAAAAAAATAGGTATAGAAGAACTTTATCTCAATCTAGTAAAAAGCATTCATGATGAACCAATGGCCAACATCATATCAAATGGGAGAAGCTTAAAGTATTCCCTCTAAAATCAGGAACAAGACAAGGACATTCACTATCACCACTTTCATTCAATGTAGTTCTCAATATATTAACTAGAGAAATCAAAAAGAGAAAGGACATTCTTTTCAATAAATGATGTGAGGGAAATTGTACATCCACATGCAGAACAATGAAACTGAATCTCTATCTTTCACCAGTTACAAAATCAATGCAGAATAGATTCAAGACTTAAACGTGAAACTTAAAACTATGAATCTACTAGAAAAAAACGTAAGATAAATGTGTTAGGTCATTAGAATGAGCAAGATTTTGTTTTGTTTTACAATTCAAGAGCACAGGAAGCATAGAAATAAAGAAAAGGGATATGTTATGGTTTGTATTTAGATGCATACCCCTCCCAAAGACTCACGGTACTGATAAGTAGGGCTTTTCAGAGCTGGCTGGATCTAGGTTGTGTGATATTAAGAGTAAAAGTGTGAGGTACTAAACTAGTTCACTGAGTGGAATTCATGGTTGGCCATGTATCCTGGGAAGAGAACCAAAAAGTTAACCCCTTTCTGTGAACCAGTGGCAACGTGGGTGAACCAAACCCTTCCTGTTAGCCAGATGGTGTGCAGGCTGGAAGATAAGTGCTGAGTCCCCTCTCCCCTACCCTGTAAGCAGAGGTTGATTTAGAGAAACACAGGCTGAGATGATAGCCTCTGAAGTACAAAAAAAAATTAATGCCTATATTTTTTGATTGACTTTGCAGGACTAAAGCCAGTTGTCTGAGCATCTATTTAGAGAATAACATTATGCAATACATCAACTATGGGGGATTTCCTTCTGAAGGTGGTAGCCATTGTTGACTCCTTATTATCTTGTTTTAAAATCCTGTATCATTCTTATTGTTTTATTTTAATTGGTTTTATTGTATTTTGTTTGGTTTGACTTTATTATCTCTGATGGCATGGGCAGCTATTTCAAAGAATATTATGGTAGCCATTGTTGATTTCCTATCATCTTGTTTTGAAGTACTGTATTACTTTCATTCTTTTGTTTTGATTGGTTTTATTCTGTTCTTGTTTGGTTTTATTATGTACAAAGGCATGGGTAGCTATTTTGAAGATAATAAGAGGCATTACAGTAGCTATTGTTGATTTCCTATTATTTTGTTTTGAAGTCCTGTATGACTTTTGCTGTTTTGTTTTGACTGGATTTATTCTGTTTTATTTTGTTTGGTTTTATTCTCTTTAAAATTAAAAAAAAAATCCTCAAGTCAAATGATACCATAGATCAAATAGACTTAACAGATATTTGTAGAACATTTTATTCAACAACTGCAAAATACACATTCTTTTCTGTAGCTCATGGAACTTTCTGCAAAATATGCCATATTTTAACTGAATAAAGAAACTCTTAACAAATAAAAAACTTGAAATAATATTTGGCATTTTATCAAATGACAATGAAATGAAATTGGAAATCAGCACATGAAACTATAGAAACTAAAAAAGCCAAATCTTGCCTTCTTGTGAGCCAGTGGCAGCTGCCATGTGAAATGGGAAGAGAATCAAGAAGCCAAATCATGCCTTCTTCCTATGAGCTGAGATAGCTGCCATGGGAATGGGAAGAGAATGAAGAAGCCAAACCATGGCTTCGCATGAGCCAGCCAGCACGTGGGGTTGGGAGACTCTGTCCCTACTCCTTAAGCAATGGGCTGATTCAGAGGAAGGAAGGCTAAGATGATAGCAACTGATGTGGAAAACAAAACAAAACAAAACAAAACAAAACTTGGGGCCGGGGATTTAGCTCAGTGGTGTAAGCGCCTGCCTGGCAAGCGCGAGGTTGTGAGTTTGATCCCCAGAACCAAAAAAAACAAAAAACAAACAAACAAAAAAACACTTGATGCTTGTATTGTTTGGTTGACCAGGCCTAGGGCTGGTGGTCAGGGCATTTATTTAAAGGATAACAATATGCAGTATAGCAACTATAGGGGATTTCCCTCTGTCTTGTTTTTGAAATCCAATGTTTTGTTCTATTTTACTGTTTTGTTTTATTACTGTATTTGGTAACCTGAGCAACTATCTTGATGATAACAATATGCAATAGAACAACCATTGTTAAATTTCTTTCACCTTGTTTTGAAAACCTATATAGCTATTATTGTTCTTTTTGTTTGCTTCTTAATTTTTCTGTTATTTCTTTTTTCTCTTTAAAATAAAAGAAATATCAAAAAAAAGAAACTACAAAAACTATATAAACACATGAATGTTGAACAAACAATTCACTTCTGAATTATCACTGGGTCATCTAAAATATTAGGAGGAGAAATTTAGAATTCCTAGAATCAAATGAAAATGGAAAAATACCTCAGAATCTCTAGGTTATGCAAATGCAGTTCAAGGAAGTTTATGGGTGTCTACATCACTTCATCATAAACTTCAAGGAAGTTTATAAGTGTCTACATCAAAAAAATCAGACTTCCCTTGAACAAATAGACTTAGCCTGACCTTAGAAAAGTAATAACAAATCAAAGTCAATAAAGACCAGGGCTGAATAAAACACAGCTGATAAAATAGAGGCAATAAGAATAATATGAAGGAACAATGAAACAAAAGTTGTTTCAAAAGATAAGACTGATAAGGTTGTTTGAAAAGATAAGACTGATAAATCTTTAGCCAGGAAAACAAAAGGAAGAAGGAAAATCCAAATCAACATAGTTAAACATGAAAAAAGAGTATGTTACAACAGATATTACTGAAATCCAGAAGGTCATTAAGGACTATCTTGGAAGCAAATATAATAAATTGGTGCATCTAGAAGAAACAGCTAATTTTCTATGCATATTTTGACCTATCAAAACGGGATAAAGAGCGTATAAAAACTGTAACCCAATCAGTAGCAAGTAATGAGATTGACATAAGAAAGAAAATCTCCCAACAAAGAAAATATCAGGACCAAACAGGTTAACTGTTGAGTTTTACCACTTTTAAAGAAAATTAACACCATGCTATTCCAACTACAGCATAAAATGAAAGGGAAGGAACAATGCCAAACTCATTTTACAAGGCCAAAATCATCCTGATTCCAAAACCAAACAAAGACAAAAGAAAACCATAAATTAATATCCTTGGTAAACACAGATGCAAAAATCCTTAATAATACACTTGCAAACTGAATTCAACAACACATTAAACCATGATCAAGTTTCCATTGCAAGAATTCAAGAATGGTTCAATATATACAAATCAATAAATGTAAAACACCACATAAAGAGAATCAAGGATAAAAATTACGTGATCTCAATAGATACAAGGAAAATCTTTGACAATATCCCATTGTGAGAAAAGCCCTGGGAAAGTAGGTATAGAAGAATCTTACCTTGATATAACAAAGGTTGACTACAACAAACTTACAGAAATCATTCTGATGGGAAAAACTGAAAAAATTTTCCTTAAAATCAAGAATGAAACAAAGATATCCACTATTCCCACTCCTATTCAATATTGTACTTGAAATTTTATCTTGAGCAATTAAGCAAGAGAAATAAATAAAAGAGATACTAACAGGAAAGGATTATGTCAAAATATTCTTGTTTTCAGTGATATGCTTCTACACTTAGAAGACCCTAGAATCTCCATCAAATGAATGCTAGAGCTGATAAACAAATTCAGTAAAGTAGCAAGATACAGAATAAACATTTAAAAACCAATAGCTTTTCTATATACCAATAATAAATAACAAAAAAAATTATGAAAACAATTCCATTTGTAATACCTTCAAAAAATGAAAGACCTTGGAATCAAACTAACTAAAGAGGTAAAAGACCTCTACAATACAAATTATGGAATACTGAAAAATAAACTGAAGACACTAAAAGATAGACAGACCTGTCATATTAATGGATAGACAGAATTAATATCATTTAAATGACCAGATTATCAAAAGACATCTATATATTTGATGCAACCCCATTAAAATTCCAATGATACACTTCAGAGAATTAAAAAAAAAGTAAAAAAATTCATATGGAAACACAGAAGACCCAGAATAGCTAAAGCAATCCTAAGCATAAAGAACAAGACTATATGCATCGTAATACCCTATATCAAATTAGACTACAAAGTCATAGTAGCAAAAAGCACATAAAAATGTGATCAAAATATACAGGGAATGTATAAATTTTAAAAATTTATTACTGTAAAAGACATATTGACCTTAATCCTGCTCAGAATACTTGACCTCACTTCAAACACACACGCTAATGTTCTTGCTACTTTCTGAAGGCTTCTGAAAGCCTCTTTCATGTCTTCAGAGGCATGATAAAAAATGTGGATGCTGCTGATGCGTACCATCCAATGGAAGGGCAGGCTTGCAAAAACATTGTAATGTGTCCTCATCCACCTTATTCATTGTACACTGCACCATACAACTTTTGGATTTTCTTCAAAGTCAAATGACCAGGAGAGGTAATGGTTTTGAATTGAAAGATACTCATGAAAGAGGATTTCCAGAACTGTTTCAGAAGATGGCAAGAATTACAGGATAATTGTGTTCAAAGTGAGAAGGAGTATTTTGAGGGAGATTAATTTCAATATGTCTTTTACTATAATAAACTTTAATTTTTTTTTTTGGAACCAGTAATTGAACTCAGATCCTTGCAATACTAGGATCCAGGGTACTAGGATTAAGGGTGTGAGTGCTACTACCTGTCCTAAGTAGCCTGGATAAGATAAAAGGGACAGAACGAGCTGTGGCCATCCCTTGCATGCTTTGCTACCTTCTGCCTGCCATGGACTGTTTGTCCTCTGTGATGCCTGTCTGCCATGCCACTCTGCCTTGGAGCCAGCTCTTATGGACTGAAACCTCCACAAACTGTGAACTAAATAAATCTTTGCCCTTTTAACTTTGGGTTGTTGGTGGAGGACCACCTGAACCACTCTCCTTGAAAGGAAAGCAACTGACTTCATTTTGGCTAAACCTGGCCCTACCTCTATGTGTTAATATGTGCAGAGCTGGCTAGGACATGTCCTTATCCCTTCAATGGGCTTAAGCAACGCAAATGGGTCTAGCCAAGGGACTGATGTCTTTGAAGCAATGTGACAGGTCAATGGGCCCCGCCTAGGGCTCCCAAATAATATGTGTGAGCTAGGTCAAGTGTAGCCTCACCGTCAGCTGAGATTAAGCCTCAAGATAAAAAGCTATAACTTTTCAGGACATAAAAAAAGAAATCATTCACCAGAGTTGAAGCACCCCCAAACACCAGACACTGCCTCAAATTGTGTTAAGCACCAGAGTACTCTTCCTGCACATTTTTCTCTGTGTATATGACAGAGGTGATTTCAGGCCTCCTACCTAGCACAGCTCACAGCACTCACATGCTTCCTGCCATTCTCACAGTCACTCAGCCGTGAGCTACTCCCCGTTTCACAAATTAATAAAACCTGGGTTCTGCCCAGGTTTAAAAAAAGGTCAAGACCTTTTTTTAGTTAGTGATCTTACTAGCTGCACTTAGGAACAACACCCTTGGCTTCCCACAACTAAAATTATGCTTTAGTGTCTTTATTCTTGCCATGAGCTGCACTGGAAGTAGTAGATTAGAATTAACTTACTAGAATTCTAATAACTTTCCCTTGGGATCACAACATAAACTTCACCAATTCATAATGAGGTCTGGGAAGGGCTTTCAAGAGGTGTTGGGTATTCTGTCTCAGAAAACAGAGAATAGTAACCAAGATACCATTAGAGAAATATAAATCAAAACCACCAAGATTCCATCTCACCCCAGTCAGAATGGCCATCATCAAGAATACAAAAACACAATAAATGCTGTAGAATATGTAGGGGGAAAGGAACCCTTCTACATTGCTGTGGGAATGTAAATTAGTACAGCACCTATGGAAATCAGTATAGAAGTTCCCCATAAAACAAAAACTAGAACTACATATGACCTAGTGGTCCATTTGTTTAGTATATACAACATGTACCCAAAAAAATTAAAGCCCGCCCTACAGGGACACTTGTATATATTGTGGCATGTTTCCTGCAACACAATTCTTTTTTTTTTTTTGGTACCTCACACTTACCAGGCAGGTGTTTGTGCCACTGAGCTAAACTCCCAGCCCTAGCAGCATGATTCTTCATAGCCAAGAAATGGAGCTTGCCAACATGCCTACTATCAGATGAATGGATAAAAAATGCTATATATACACAAGGCATTATTATTCAGCTTTAAAGAAAAATGAAATTATGTCATTTGCAGATAAATAGATGGAACTAGATATCATCATGTTAAGCAAAATATACCATACTCAGAAAGACAAGTACAACACATTTTGCCCAATATATGGAATCTAAAACAGATGGCATGAAGGTAAAGGAAAATATTAGTAGACAAGAGGAACAGAGTAAGGGGAATGGAAAGGGGGTGTAAGGAAAAAAAGATATGATCAAAATATACGCATGGATGAAAATACCATATTGAAGCCCACTATTTTCTAAAATTAACTGGCATTAATTAAATATATGAAAAACAGTTTATAAGAATATTAGATTAGAATATAAATTTACCATTAGTGATTCAATCTAACTTTTCCCTTTAAGTAACATTTGCTTTTGATACTAAAGTACTAGTGTGCTTACCACTAAAGTGTAAATCTCCTTTTGTTAGATTTTAGTCTCATTTAGAAAGGACAAAAATATGACATATAAATTCCACATAGAATAATTTAGTATTACATAAAAATGTTAATGACCTCTCATTACAAAATTATGTATTTGTGTTTAAAATTCCCATTGAGAGTCAGGTATTATGACATAAACTTTGACTGCGATTTTTTAAGCGCAGCTTTCATTTTCTAACTGCAGCATGCCGGAGCTGGTCAGCTGGCCCCACTACATGCAACAGCACCCTGCAATGGCAGATGAAGGTGCCTGCTGCACAGCAGAAGCCCCTGCGCACCCCTCGCCCCTCCAGCAGACCAGCTTATCCCCGACTCCCTCACTTCTAGGCTGCAAAGGCCTACTCGGCAGCCACTTTCCCTTTGCACTTCTCTCCTTCTTGAGGATCCCTGTGCTTCTGAAATTCCCTTCAAAGAATTCTATCTCCTCTGGACTTCCCATCCTCTCCCTTGGAGTCCACCCGAATTCCTTGCATCCTGGCCACCTTCAGACTCTGTCTGCAGATCAGCTGGCTGCATCCCTGCCATCAGCATCCCCTCCCTCACAGACCCTGAGAGAATCCAGGCATGCACAGTGTGCAGACGAGAGAAAGTGAACTGGCCACTGGCACATACTTGAGAGTTCAAGTGACCAGCCACTGCCAACTGCCATCAGGGATGAGGAAGAGGATCCCAGTGCAGAAGCAGCTGTGTCCAATCCTATTAAAATTAGTAGATTGAAGAGGTAGATAGATACCAAAATACACCAAGCCAAAGTCACAGCAGTGGGAATCAGACAATAACTAAATAGATCTCTATGCCTGTAATTGATCCTCAACCCTCAGCATGCACACAATAAAAAAAAGAAAAAGCACATAGGAATGAGAAAATAAGGTAACAAATGCCTCCAAGAACTCCTAACTTCCCAAAGCTGATCCAATGGACATTGATGGGGAAATAAAAAACTAAATGGCTGAGTTATGCAAATTGATGAAGGAAGAAGAAAAAGGCAGATCAATAGGTGTTTGGCAAGCTCAAAGACAATATAACTAAACAGACAACAGACTTAATAAACACAATGACAGACACAATGAGTTTAAAGGACATACAAATAAAAACCCAGCAGAACTACCCCAAACAATGTAAGACAGGAATGACCAGTTGAATGGCGGATGCAGGTGACCATAATACTCAGAGATATGTTAAGAACAAGAGATCATGGAAAACTGATTCAAAAGCTGTTAGATAATGCAAAGACTAACCTAATTATTAACTGAAATTACAACATGGCATAAAAATTTGTTTACAGAAATTGTAGCATCAATTCTCAGCCTTTTTGTTACGATCAAGTGCAGAAATTACTGCAGAAAACATCCCAAATGTCTCCGTTACTTTTCTTGTTGTTCAGTCAAAATACCCAACATCCAAAGTTAAAGGAGGTATGGTTTATTTACCTCACAGTTTATAGAGGTTTCAGTGCATAATTGGCTGACTCCTAGACAAGGAGGCTTCACAGAGGGGAGCAATTCATGACAGGCAGAAGACAACAAAAACAACAAGAGAGAGAGAGAAACAGAGCACAAAACAAGCTTCATATCTATCCAGTCTACTGGGATCAGGAAAGTGCCCATCCAAGCAGTGAACTGACCCAGCAATCACTCACCCTTAGTCGCAGCACCCTTAATCCCAGCATTGCACTATGAATCAATCAAGTACTCTAGATTCAGCCACCTCCCAAAAAATCTCTATATCTATGTAAGGCTTTGAGGGAATATCTAGACAAAAACCCTAACACCAAGTATGAGGAAAGAATTCAACATATAGGTGAGCAAGTCATAAACAACTCCAAATAGGGTCAGAAAAGGACTTTCCCACAACACTTCATAGTCAAAGCCTCACAAATCCAACACAAGGAGAGAATTTTATAAGAACCATTTATGATAAAAACAATAGCCAAAATTATATTGAATGGGGAGAAACTGGAAGCTTTTCCTTTAAAATCAAGAAAAAAAACTAAGGATGTCCATTACCACCTTTGTTCAACATAGTACTCAAAATTGTTAGCTATAGCAATCAGAAAAGAGACAAAAATAAAAATTGTATAGGAAATGAAGAGAGAAAATTATCACTATTTTCAGATAGCATGATCCTTTATATTGAAGACCAAAAAATTTCCACCAAAAAACTTCTAGAATAATCAAATTCAGCAATGTAGCAGGATACAAATCACCACAGAAATTGATAGTTTCTGTACATTAATAATAAATGCACTGAGAAAGAAATTAGGAAAACAATACCATTTACAATAGCATAAAAATCAAATTTTAGATATCAACCTAACCAAGGGAGTACAAAACTGCCACAATGAAAACTACAGAACTCTGGAGCTGTGATAATAAAAAAGAAATAAATGGTATGGCACAGAATCAGGTATGTGGATCACCAGAAGAGAGAGAGGATGCAGAAACAACTCTGGTCACACTCAGAATATAATGTTTGACAAAGGAGTCAAAAACATGCTGGAGAAGGGCGGCCTCTTCAACAGATGGGGTTGGGAAAACTGATTTTCCATATTCAAAAGATTGACTACACCAAATCTCTCACCATCCACCAAAATAAAATCAAAACACATTAAAGACTTAGACATGAAGACACACTTAATCTGCTGGAAAATGAAATAGGTAAAGACATACACATGAGTGAAGACTATCTAAATAGACCCCAATTGCACAAGAAATGATATAAAAAATCAATAAATGGGATTATATCAAATTTAAACTTCAGACGAACAAAAGAAACAACTGGAAGCAGAAACGACCTATACAATGGGAAAAACTTAGCCAGCCACTCTTTAGACAAAAGACTAATAACTAGAATATATAAATAATTCAAAAAATTAGACTCCTCCAAATTAAATGACCCAGTCAAAAAATGATCAAGTGAAAAGAACAGACACTTTTCAGAAGATGAAATACAAATGGCAAACACATGAAAAAGCATTCAATATCACTGGCCACTAAAAAATTTCAAATTAAAACAACACTGATATTTCATCTTACTCTAGAAAGAATAGCTATTTCCAAGAAATCAAACAACTGTAAATGCTGCTGAGGCTGTGGGAGGAACAAAGGAATCCTTCTGCCATTGCTGGTGAGAATATAAACTAGTACAATCACATGGAAATGAATACGGTGACTCCTCAAAAACCTAAAGCTAGAAATTCCAATCAACCCAGCTATACCTCTTGTATCTTCCAAAATAGTTAAAGACATCCTATGTGCACTTATATTTATAAAAGCATAACTCACAACAATGGAATCTTGGATGTAGCCCATCTACCCATCAACAGATGAATGGATAAAGAAAATGTGATATATATACACAGTGAATCCTGGAGATCTTAATTCTTAGTGAAATAAGCCAAACACAGAAGGTTAAATATTGCATGGTTTCTCTTACATGAGAAACCCAAAGCTGAATTTAAAGAGCAAAACAAAAAGTAAGAAGAAAGATGGACATAGAACTTTGGCAAACGGGAAGGGGATCAAGAGTTGGAAGGAAAGAGAGACAGTGGGAACAGAAGAAAAAGGGTTAAGATGTGATATAACCATGTAATAATTCCCCAAAGTGAATGTATTCATTCTGCGTCACAGGTAAGAACTAATAAAAATAGGTAGACTTTGCTAAGCACCCCAAAGATACTGGTTTTTCTGACACTCAGACAGATATAGATATTAATATAATATATATAAATATATATATATTCAAAATAAAAATATTTTAGGAAAAAAGTATGTGCAAAAATAAAACTAACTGGGGAGATTGCAAGATGGCCGACTGAGTGGCGGCACAAGAGAGCCTCTCTGAGGAAAAAAAAATAAAAACAACTCAGACGCTGGAATCTGGCAACATGGAGAAAGCCAGACAAAAGGAGAGGAATTCTCACGACCCAGGAAGAAACTGCGGAAAAAGAAAAAAGAAAGAAAAGGAAGCACGGACAGAGGGCTGGAGCTGGGCAAGCCCCGATCGCTGTACTGGCATGTCTTAAAGTCAGGTGACTCAGGATCAAGCTGAGATCATGGCCCTGCCGAGAGCTGGGGTTGGTGAGCTCCAGACCCTCCACTGGAGGAGGCACTGCAGCAGGGAGTGGAAACAGCCAGTCAATCTGCACGAACTTTGGTGAGTGATGGGAACTGGAATCCCCAAACCGGGAGGACTGGCTGGGCGACATTTTGGAGTTGGGCAGGGCTGGATTGAATGAAAACCCGAGGCAGTATCTGCTGATGACTCCTAGTCCAAAGCAGATTGGTGGGATCTGCTCGGGCAGGGCCACGCCCCTGGTTGAAACCCAATAGCCAGGGAGGAGACTTTTCTGGGCCAGTGGCATCCCCAGGGAACACACAAACTTGTTGAAGCATAAACTGGTTGACTGGCAAAGGGGGAGGAGCCAGCTCTCAGCGTGCAACTGGCAGATTCGCAGTGGACTGGGGGGTGGTACTTCCCTAGCAAGTGCATTGCAGGAAAACCTGTAAGCAATAGGAAAGGCCCAGAGACCTCTACCACCCACCTGTCTAAAGGGGGCCGGAAACATGACAAGACAGAAAAAGAGCAAAAGGTCCCCAACTGCAGAACCAGGGAAAGTGA